>SNQJ01S0118339.1:0-21129 GCA_010110895.2 Picea sitchensis
TCTTTAGCCATATGATAGGATGCTCCAGAATCAATAAGCCACTCATCAGAAGTAGAAGTAGAAGTAGAATTTGTATTGAAGGAGAAACCATAAGAAGAAAGTGTATGTCCATGAGAAGAAGAAGAAGAAGTAGAATCAATACCAATGTTGTGCTTCTTCATCAATGCTTCTAAGGATGTCATATTCTTGAAACATTTGGACTCATAATGACCATGTTTATCACAAAAGTTGCAATGTATGTTAGTATTCTTATTTTTATATTTTTCTCCTTTGTCTCCATTAGGAGCAAAATTTGTCTGAGTGGGTTTGGGACCCTTATATTGCTTTTTGTTGTGGAGAGGATGTTGCTTCTTGGGATTCTTGGGTTTATCATTCTGATGGACAACTAAGGATTTGCTGGAGGTACCTGCATTGCTGATCACTCCAAGTTGTGCTAGCTTATATTTCTCTCTAATCAAAGCATCACAAAATTTCTCCAGACTGGGTTTTTGATAAGTTTCCCCTAGAGCCTCGTCCATGGCATAAAAGGTAGATACAAACACATACTATGCACTGCCTGGCTTAGAAAGAATAAGATAGATGGAACAATCTACATCTATCTTTATCTTACATTCTTCATATAAAGTTCTGAGTGTTTTAAACTTAGATAGATAGTATTCAATGCAAGAAAAATCACTTGGACTTAAAGTTAGTACTTGATTTTCTAACTGTTGTGCTTGAATAATATTGTGTTTACCAAACACAGATTCAATCTTTTCCTAAGCTTCTTTGGGTTTACCAATTGATTGAAGGTGGAACCTTAAATAAGGAGAGATGGACATTGCGATTAATCCACGTGCTTTGTCATTCCTATTATCTCATTTTTCTTCCTTATCAGCATCAGTGGATGTTGTTTCCTTTCCCAAGGTAATCCAGTACAAGCCTTTACTTCTTAATAAATCTTCCATATGGGATTTCCATTGGAAGTAGTTGGTGTTGGTAAGTAAGAGATTACTTGTAGAATCCATATTAAATATGTAGATAATATAGATTTAAAAATTGAAACTGATGATCTGAATGGAAAGAGCTCAAAAAGTTATGCGGTTTTAAAAAAAACGGCAATGAAAACAGACTTCGAATGTGAGAGTTATGCCCTTTTTTAAAAAGGCATAAACGGTAACCAAGGGACCATGTGGTAGTGTAAGTTCCTTTATGAAGTGACCCACTTTTATAAAGAGAAGTGGGGATCACTTTTACAAAGAAAAACTACATGCAAAATAAATAACTCTAAAATAAAATATTAAATCTACTTATAGTGATTCATTTTTATACTTGAAGTGAAATACACTTTACAATTTTAGCATGAACTTTTTCAAAAAAAAACAACAAAATAGAGACTTGAACTCAAGACCTCTTACTTAATGAGGTAAATTTTAACCAAATGGTCTAGAAAAACATATTGTAATGTTCAGAAGGAGGATTGTTGTTGTTTTTGTTGAAGACGACCTTGGAGAGCGTGCTAAAAAAAAATATTTTCACACAAGAAAAAAATTTCCCTTCTCGATGACAACAAGGGTTAGATCTCGGTTATCTTACCTGGAAGATGCACATTTTCCTATCTGTTTCTGATTTTCCAAGATCGCATAGGGAGCGGGGAAAATATCATACACATATCTAAAAGAGTAGCAACCTAGAAATAAAAAAATACAAAACCGAAATAAAACCAAAATATTTCTCTGCAAAAAACGTAAAAAATGCGTATTCAAACTTTATACCTCTGAATCTGACTATAATGGTCGTATCTTGGGCAAACAGAAACTTTTTCGAGTGAAAAAAAAAGTGTTACTAAATGAAACGAGTGCTATGAACACAATGGAATAGTCCTCGCAGCCCAAAAATGTACGAAAATCACAGAAAATGAAGATGAAGCAACTCGGCTTCACGATCTCGATCTACAACAGGAGCGGGTCTTCAAACAAGCTCTAATACCATGTTCTACAATACAGGTATTCCAATAGCGGATGAACACCTTCAATAACCACTCACATAACCATATCATATATCAACAAACCGATGTTTTCACGTGGTGAAACCCCTACGGGGAAACATCCACGACCCCAGCCAACGCGGCCACTTGGAGTAGTTTATTAATGCAAAGAAAAATATTACAAAGAGATTTTACAAGAGAGTTTCTCACAATCGATCATCAGAAAATGACCCTCCATGCTCTTTAAATAGATATTATGGACCAATTGGGTTCTAAGCCACGGATCAATGGTCGTTAAGATTGAGGAGAGTATGAACCGTCAGATCACTCTATGTCGGGAACATATCGTGACCGTTGGATTTCCTAACTACAAATGCATACTAAAGAAACACAATAGAAAACACACTTTTGCCTAATGACACAATATACCTGGTAGATCTTAACTAACTCCTAAGTGTCTAAATATCCTAACACATGGTACTCTTTCTCCCCACACACACACTCCATGTAGCCCCATGCTACGTCCACATATGACATTATTTGTGATTTCAAGGTAATTATACCATATCCATCACACATCTCTCACATGGAAAAAGATATTGTTGTTAATTAATGAGGATTAATTCTTGCACATTTCCCCTGAATGCATTGTGTATGCAAATGACAGTTACCAGTTAATGAGTGACATGTACCAAATGTACGAGGGGGGGAATTTGAGCAATAGATTGACCCCTAATTTATGATTATCAAGGAACCTATCAGATAGAAAATATAATTTATACATGTAATCCTCACACTTACCTAAGAACATTGAAAGTGGAAAAGATGGAAAACAAGAAAAGGAGAGAACCTTTCTTTGGAGATACAATGAATTCATTGACCCAAGAAAGCAGGGAATTTCAATGGTATATTACATATAAATGATATTATAAGCTTTCTTCTAATGAAAAACTTAAAAACAAAGTATGGACTTCAGGGATAGATAAGGTTGGTTTCATACTTGAAGTGTTTGATTTTATATAACTAGTAGCAAGGTGTGCCTAGAGATTTTATTCTAAGAACCGATTAATTAAGATAAAGGACAGTGGAATAACTCCTATCCTTTTTATTCCCAATGCATTTAGAAGGTTGTTGAAACTTCTAGAACCAAACAAGGTCCTCAATATTTCCAAGGTAGATACCTTCCTGAATGCTTAGGGTGGTGGTGTGAATATACTCATGGAGTTTTTCGTCCAACCTTTGGTCAAACCCATGAGCCCCAACGAGATTAATTATGCACGTTGTATCCACCATATAAAGAGTTTTTGTGGATTTTTTCATGACTAGTCGGCCAAGACTTGACGACTTACATTCCTAGGTATGTTTTATATGTCCTCCACTACTCGGTATGAGTAGGGATCATTTTCGATTGGACCTAGATTATTTCAAATTTGATTTCCCACCAATTTTCAAACTACATTTAGACTAAGAGGTTCTACATGACCTCGTACTTGGATCTTGCTTTGATTTACTATAGTAAATTCAAGGGCATGCCCCCAAGGGGTAAAGTCAATTTTGATGAATATCCTGCTCAATTTTGGTACCCCACATTATGGAAGCATAAGGATACATTTCATTTTTACCAAATCCAATATTCCTTTGTCAAGGAATGTAGAAGTATTCTTACAAGAACTGAACCAACTTGGGTGACAAGATTGGCCATGGAATTTTTCAAGGGGAAATGAATATGTGCACTGGAGGAGTAATTTACCTACATAAGATTGTTTGGTTTTGAAAGGGAAGCCCCTTCTTCTTCCCTATTTTTTCTATGACAGGTTATTTGTTTATGATCTATGTAGAAAGTATAGGACTTGATCCTTGTTCTTTGACAAGAAGAGGAAATGACAATTTATTTGTACGACTTTCAAGAATTTCAATATCATTGTAAAAGAGTTCATGAAGCCTAACCGAGATGGTAGGGTTATTTGAACCTTTTAACATGAAATAATCTGAATCCCTTAGTGATTTTGATCATGAAGGAATTTTCACAAATCATATGGTTTCTATTGGATATGCCTCTATTTTTAATCAGGTGGAACAAATTACAGAAGGAGGTGACAAAAATGAGGGCATTCACGTCGAAGCCAAGGTGATGGCCACCGCAAGAAAATCTATTCCAAAAAATAAGAAATAAATCGCCCATGATGATTAACATACAAGGGAAATTTCAAATGTAGGTGCAGTAGAGTTCCCTCTCCTTGAGGAAAACATGCAAGTGAAGCATATACAAAGGGGTGGATCTACAACAAGTGTCAAAGGTGATGTAGTTCATCACCCCCATAAGAGTTCCTCTTCATGCCACAAGAATAATGAAATTAATTTTTCCATAAGAGAAAGTAATGAAGGATGTGCGGGTGATGGAGATGGTGGGGATTCCCCTCATTCTCCATTGGAACTAACACTTTCTATTACACCCATGTTGAAGAGAAAGAGAAACCCAAAAAGAGGAAAATCTTAAGACCTTGGAGGTTTGGAAATGAAGGGAACAAATATGGAAGTCAATGAAGTCAATGATGTCCCTGCATGGGCTAAAATGAAAATAGAAGAAAGTAAGTTGATAGTAGAGGAATTGACCCAAGAAGGGAAAACAATTTTTGAAGAAGAGTTTGTGACTCTTCACCAAGCCAAGTATGATAAGAAATCCAAGAAATTACAAATTGAAAGGGTCAACCTAAAGGATAAAATAGAAATAGGGAAATAGATTTCTAAAATCAAATTCAAAGGTATAAGGCCCTCAAGAATCCTCAAGATTCATCAGGCCACTGGCAAGGCATTATCCCACTCAATAATAGAGTAGGAATTAGAGAATGCTAGGTTGAGGAAACAAATGAGGGAGATAGAAGCTATCCTTTCTCTGAAGCCATTGTTCGTTGAGCCCCTATCTATAATAGTCTCGAATGGTTTCCATAAAAAAATGACCAGATCGAGTTATAAGGTCACCAAGGTTGCTAAGTTGTTGATGGGTGTTAGGAAATATGTCGCTAAAAACTACTCATAAACATCCTTATACTTTATTCTTTATCCTCCCTCTCTCTCCTACTATTTTATTATTATTTCCCTTCTCCTCCTATTATCCTCCATAATTAGTTTAATATTACTTTCCCTCCTAGACTCCATCGCATCTATTATACAATACTTTAGCCTAAATATTTATTTTAATCTAATGCACTTTAATTTTATTTTATCAACACTCTCAATATTGTAGCATTAATTTAATCTAATGTAATATTGTTAATTATTCTCTTTAATTTATTATATTTTATTATTTACCACTTTGAATAATTATTACTCTCAACAACCTCTCTATCTAATACCAATGGCTATAGTCTCTCTCTCTCTCTCTCTCTCTCTCTCTCTCTCTCTCTCTCTCCTATATTTACCCCAACACTCTCTTACATCATATCATCTTTCATGTGTCCCTAATGATGAGTGGAGTTTCCACTCAAAACGTTGGATGTTTCAAAAAATCCACACAGTTCTTGTCCAAGATTTTTTCATTATCAACAAAAGTCTTAAGATAATCATGGAATATTTGGAGATTGTCATAGAAGTAGGTGTCATGACGGGGAGAGTTTTTTTATTTAAAGAATTATTGAAAAAGAATTTGCAAACTAACGAACATTTTTATAAAAATGTTGTAAGTACTTTCATTGTAAGGATATTAAGTATGAAAGTGTAGTGTCCCCCAGCTTACTACGCGGAAATACACATAAAAAAACTATTCTTTTACTAATCAAAATCTTGTATATTACCATCTATGATTTAAACACATATTCAACTAATTTATAATACCCATAATTAAATACATCTACAACACTCTAAATGAACATGAATTCAACTGATAAAACATTTATAACAACATATAAAACCATTCTCATTCACAGAGTAAATTCACATCCATGATCTCATAAATAATTCAAAAAAATAGATAAACACTTATCTTTTATAAAATGTTTGTGCAACCAGCTGCCTAGGAATGACGCTCCACCCAAACATAGACCTGTTTTTCCAAATATCAACATCAAGTCACCCCCACGTTGGGGCTAGGAATCCACAAAAGAGGTGTGCCTCTCATAGTCCCCTCACAGATCAGTATCACACAACCCATTGGTTATCCCCTACAACTATATTGAATTCCCTCCATCTCTCTTCACATTGACCTATCCAACCCAAGGAATGTACCCCTTCACTACTCTCGGTCCATCAAGCATCCCATTCATTTATTATGGTTTCTCTGGCACATGTATCTATGAATCTCTTAGCTAGGAACTCAAGGGAACTCACTGCCAAGAAAAACACCAACATAAACAATAGCAAATAGTTGTTGATACAATGCAAATCACCCAAGAGTTAACTCTCCAGGCCTGATAACTAGACTCTTCTCGTCTCTAGTTGTTGTTCATGTAAAACTGGATGTCAAAAACTGCTTGTTACTACCCATACGAATTTCCTCTCCTTTCCCAAGATACTTGATTGGTCACTCTACCCAATGTTGATTGTACTTCATCCCCATTCTCTCCAATAACTATGGAATGTGACTCTCACACCCACCCTATGACAAATATTCAATGATTGGGCTCTCATACACTCAACCAAAAAATAGAGTTTTCCCCAAAATAATAATAAAATTCACAAATGTGGGTTTGAATTAATACCCATAAATTATTCCCCCCTTTGATCCATTTGGGAATCTCTCTAGGCATTCCCCCTCTCTTGTGTATTAGTCAATCCCCGTCTCTAACCATATCCTAGCAGCTATTATTTTATTATATTTATATTACAATTTAGGAAATACATTGTGCATTTACATTGCTTGGCCATGTCCACATTTATATATACATCATGCATTAATTAAGCCGAGGATTGTAGTGGGGATGTTGCATTCCCCTTCCCCTACAATTGTGTGTTGTCCTCGATGCACCACACAATTCTGAAATACACACACACACACACACACACACACACACACACACATAGAGAGAGAGAGAAAATAAAAGAAAATTATGCAATATTTACCCTCCAACAACAGTCCCAACCATAATCTCTCGTTATTCTCAACCTGTTGACCCAAGAAATGTGACCCCTTCACTTCCTTCATTCTATCAGGTTACACCATTATTCTATCAATTTTATCATCATAGGCAACCAAGAATTTCATAGATATGGTTCTGGTAACTAACTACCCAAAAATGGAATCTTGCATTTTTAGTTCTTATTTTCTTCAAAATTGAAAAACAAATTGCGAGTATTCCTCCTGCATGTTTTATTCATACTCTTGTGTTTCATCTTTGGGATCCTAGTAGGTTCATTGAACCTTTACCCACCTTATGGCTTTGTTCTGTATCACCTTGACTTTCCATTCCATAATGCGTACTGGTTCCACCCAGAAATCCCCTTCGTTTTCCACTTGGATCACTGTCCATTCAATTATGTGGTTAGGGTCAGGCACACATTTCTTTAATAAGGGAACATGAAATACATTATGCACTCTCATGGATGCAGGAAATGCTAACATGTATTCAATTGGACCTATATTTTCTAATATTTCAAAAGGCCCATAATAGCTTGCCTCCAACTTCGGGAAACAACCCAATCTTATTGAACTTCCTTTTTCTTTAACATTTAGGAAAACATGTTCCCCCACTTTAAACTTTTTAAAATTTTGTTCTTGTCTGCGTAACTTGTCTACCTATCCTGGGAAGCCTTTAAATTCTTCATGATCCTTGTCATCTTCTCTTCCATTTCCTTTAATAAATCTGGCCCAATGATGGATCTCTCTGTTGGGTTATCCAAACTCACTAGTGTGTTACATTTCCTTCCATACAAAGCTTCAAATGGGATCATTTTAAATGATCCTTGATACCCATTAGTATAAGAAAACTCCATTAAGTGGATGTAGTCTTCCAATTTTGATGGTTGATCCATCACATACATTATGAGCATGTCTTCAAGTGTCCTGTTGGTCCTCTCTATTTTTCCATCTAACTCAAGGTGATACGTCATACTAAGATTCATAGTTTTCCCAAATCCTTTGAACAAACCTTGCCAAAATTTGGATGTAAACTTGGAATCTCTGTCTAAAACTATTTCCTTAGGCACTCCATGTAGCATATAAATAAATATCTGCAATGTTTGTTGGCTTGTGTGTTGTCTTCATAAGAATAAAATGTGCTCACTAAGTCAATTTGTCCACCACCACCATGATAGAATCATGTTGCTTCATTGTTCTTGGTAGATTTGTAATAAAATCTATTGTAACCACTTCCCACTTCCATTCTAGAATGGGAAATGGTTGCAATAACCCCACTGGATGTATGTGCTTTGTTTTCACATTTTGGCACTCTAGACAATGGGCTATGTAGTTAGCTACTTCTTTCTTCATTCCCGACCAAAAATATCGGCTACTTGCAGTTGTAATGGATTTTTGATATCCTAGGTGCCCAACATATGGAACATTGTGCATTTCTCTCAACACTGTATTTTTCAGCTCTGTGGAATTTGGCACATACACCTTGCCTCTGTACAAGAGGAATACATCCTCTTTTAATTCATAATCTTTAAATCTCTGCTGTGAATTTTCTTGTTGTGAGTTTTCCTTTATTCGCAGACAATGTTGATTTGAATTTGTTGATTCAAGAATTGTATCTTTTAAATTTTTCATATGCATGCTAATGGATGAAATATGCACTTCATGAGCTCTTCTATTGAGTGCATCGGCCACTTGATTTTATTTTCCTTTAATATATTTAATTTCAAAGTCATACTCACTAAGAAATTCCAACCACCTAGTTTGTCTAACATTTAATGTTGGTTGTCCAAATAAATGTTTCAGACCATAATCGTATGTTCTTAGCTCAAATATCCTCCCCGTGAGGTAATGTCTCCACATTTTTAATGCATGTAAAATGGTTTCTAACTCTAGATCATGAGTAGCATAATTTCTCTCATTCTCTTTTAATTTTCGAGACTCATTGCATACCACATGATATTTTTGACTGGGGACTCCACCGAGCCCTTCCTTGCATGAATTCATGCACACTACAAAGTCTTCATCTATATCTACAATATTTAATATGGGAACAATTGTAAAAACAAAAAATCAACTGTTGGAAACGCTCTTCACATTTTGGAGTCCATTCAAACTTCACTCCCTTTTTTTGCAAAGAAATGATTAGGCTTGCAATATTTGAAAACCCTTTTATGAATATTCAGTAATAACCAACAAGACCCATAAATTACCTAACCTTTGTCACATTTCTTGGTGGAATCCATCCTTTAATGGCCTCTATCTTCTCGGGATCGACTTTTATCCCATCTGTTGAAATTATATGCCCCAAGTAATGGATTTTCTTTTGATAAAAGATGCACTTACCTAGATTGGACTACAATTTATGCTCCCTTAAAACCTTTAGAACTATTCTCAAATTCTCCTCATACTCTTATTCATATTTAGAGTAGATGAGAATATCATATGAGAAAACAATTACAAACTTGTCTAGGTATTCCCTGAACACTCCATTCATTAGACACATAAAAACAACTGAGGCATTTGATAGTTCAAATGGCACTACCATGAATGTATAATTCCCATACCTTGTTCTGGAAATTTTCTTCCTAATATCTTCCTCTTTTATCCTCACTTGATTGTAGCCTGATCTCAAGTCAACCTTGAAAAATATTCTTTCACCTTTCAGCTGATCAAATAAATCATCAACCCTTGACAAGGGATATTTGTTTTTTATAGTGAACTTATTCAACTATCTGAAATCAATACACAAACTTAAGGTTCCATCCTTCTTCTTTAAAAAATTAAATGGGGATCCCTAAGGTGACACACTTGGGTGTATGTACCCATTCTTCAAAATATCCTCCAGTTTCATATGCAACTCTTTCAATTTCAGTGTTCCCATTCTATAAGGTGTCTTGGACAGTGGGGCAACACCTAGCACCAAATTAATAGAGAAATCGATGTCCCTCTTTGGTGGAAATCTTGGGATTTCCATAAAAACATCTTCAAAATATTTCAAGACCGGATGGTCCTCAAGAATTACCCCTTTATCACTAGATTTCTCATCCATGTGGGCTGCAAAAATTTGACATCCCTTTTAAAACTCTTTTTCAGTTGCATGGCTGAAATTTCTCTAATATCTACAACTCTTAGAATGCCTTGAATATTTCCTTGATTCCCTTTCTCATCAAGACAAGTTATTTTCCTATTGTAACAATATATTACAATGATATAGGTGGATATCAGTGGCCACCCACCTATTCCAACTGGCTCAAAACAGTTTTCTGGCAACTTACTATTTTTAGCAGTTGTTTGGTTCCTAAACTTTCGGGGCCATTTTGAGGGACTACATGAATGTTTTTCATGCTTTGGAACCTCAATAATATTCAAAGGCCCATATTGAGCCCCAAAAATTAATATCCTCATCTATACATTTCCAACGAGCTATCGCGCACCCCAAACAAAGATCGTATGCCCAAGTTACACCCCCAGGAAGTTGATACACCAAACTACCCAAAACGGGGTCCACAAAATTGTTGGATTTTCATCTTCCAGGGTTAGGGTTTTGGATTTTACTTATGTTAAAAATTTATTTGGAGCCTCATTGTAATTATAATCTTCTTGTGAATGATCATATCCATCACATCTCTTCTCAAAGATAAGTTTCCACCAATATAGCGAGTTCATTCACTTTGTATTTTACAGTTTTGTACATTTCTCTCATTAATAGAAATTGTGTATTAATGTATCTCTGCATTTATTTTTATATCTCTGCTATATCTATGTTATATTATTGGATATTTGATATATCTTTGTACATTTCTTTATTATATCTTCACTCTCATTTCGTGCCGAAAATAATCTGGATCAGTGGTATGAGAGTAGGATGCTCTTGATAAAAAAAATTCAATGCATGTCCCTGACGAGGTCTGAGTATAGCAAGTTGGGTCTAGAGCTCGAATATCTTGAGGAAAATCACTCTTTCATGCCTAAGAAACCCTCCATGGCAGAAGAAAATAAAAATGACAAAGAAGATGATTTTATTAATCGGTTTCTTGAGAAATCTCTCACGCGACAGAGGGACAAACTGATGGATAATTTTTCTGACATCCTTCTATGTATGTCGATAACAATATGCACATCTTCATCAAGAGACCACTTTGGAGGAACCTATCCTTTCAAGGTACAATTGAATTTTTATACTCCCGTATTTGAAGGTCAGATCAGTGTGGATACCCTAGAAAAATGGTTAAATCTGCTAGAAGGTTATTTCTTTGTTCACAATTTTTCCGACAGGGAAAAGATCACCTTCGCACTCCTTAAGGCTCTCCCCTATGCCAAACATTGGTGGAAAACTTACTGGGAGAAAATTTCCATATAGGATTTTGGGATATATGGGGTTGATCCCACTTGGGATTTTTTTGTGGATGTGGTCAAAGAACAATATTACCCTGTTGGTAACTATAATGACCAGTACATGAGATGGACCACATTGTGTCAAGAGAGGGGCAAAGTAGTGTCGAAGTTCACCAACACCTTTCATACCTTGCGCACCAAGATGGGCATCAAATATTCTGAGTGGAATATGGTTATGAGATACAGTGGGGCTCTACATAGGTACATCTAAACTGAAATGGATTTTTTGTACATCTCATCACTGGGAGATACTTACCGATATCCTAACAAAATTGAACAGAAATTTAAGCACCAGAACAAACGAGAGTTCAGGTCTGCAAATACGCAACAACCAAAGCATGATAAAGACAACATTAACAAGCATCCCTATGACAACTATTCCAAGCCACAGGAAAATAAAGGTAACGGGAAAACGAAGGACACTAGAAAGTGGTGTGATTTCCACAAAATACCCCGGCACAACACCGATGAATGTCTCTCAAAACAGTCATTGGTGTCCAAGATCAAAGACAAGGAGCTGAACCATGATTCATAATTTGATTTAGAAAATAATGGAAAAAGGCATATCATCAATGTAGACCCCACTGCTATTGTCACAACCGCAAAAATTCAACCAGAAGAACCAACAGATCCTGAAGAGGGGGAGCGCCTTTTTCATTCACAGATGTGGGTGAAGGGGGCCCTGATGCATTTTATTTTTTATTGTGGAAGCTAGAAGAACATCATATCAACAGAGGTCATCAAATAGTTGGGATTGTCGACAACACCACACCCACAGTCATACAACATTGAGTGGCTTCCCCAGGGAGGAGACCTATGTGTCATCCAACAGTGTCGATTGTCATATGGAATCCACCCCTTCAAGGATGAGGTATTATGTGATGTTTCCCCACTAGATGTCTTTGATGTTATTTTGGGCCAATAATATATGTGGAAGTGCCATGCTATTTATGAATATCGACCTTGTAGTGTCATTGTTACTCTGGGGGTCATCTCTATAGGATACCAGAGGTAGTTCCAACTATTTTCCCACCTAAATAGTGTTTCAAGGTAGTATCTCATACTATAAA
Source organism: Picea sitchensis (assembly GCA_010110895.2). Taxonomy (NCBI): domain Eukaryota; kingdom Viridiplantae; phylum Streptophyta; class Pinopsida; order Pinales; family Pinaceae; genus Picea; species Picea sitchensis. The sequence goes on from SNQJ01S0118339.1 coordinate 12,500, forward strand.
ATTCAACTTCTTCACAGTCTCTTCAAAAGGTGAACATAAGGACATTGCAACCACTATAGCCTCAATCCAAGCACCTTCTAAAAAGGTCCAACCCTTACAACAATAGGTTCATGACAACCCTCAATAATTTAAGCAGTGCAACTTCTCCAACAAGGCAAGCAACTCACCAAGATGTAGATTCAACAAATGCTTTCCCCTCTCCCCTGGGAACTCAAAGCAATGAAGACCATTGATTCCTAAGGAGGGAGGATTTATTCAGGTGGATATCAGTGGCCACCCACCTATTCCAACTGGCTCAAAATAGTTTTCTGGCAACTTACTATTTTTAGCAGGTTTTCGGTTCCTAAACTTTTGGGGCCATTTTGAGAGACTAAATGAAGTTTTTTCACAATCAGAAACCTCAATAATATCCAAAGGATTTTATTGAGCCCCCAAAATTAATATCCTTTTTGATACCTTTCCAATGAGCTACCGTGCACCCAAACGGAGAACGTATGCCAAAGTTACGCCCTCGGGAAGTTGATACACCAAACTACCCAAAACGGGGTCAACAAAATTGTTGGCTTTTCATCTTCCGGGGTTAGGATTTTGGATTTTTTTTTATGTTAAAAAGGAATTTGGAGCCTCATTATAATTATCATCTTCATATTATTGCGAATGAGCGTAGCCATCACATCTCTTCTCACATATAAGATGTCACCATTCTAGCGAGTCCATTCACTCTATATTTTACAGTTTTGTACATTTCACTCATTAATAGAAATTGTGTATTACTATATCTCTGTGTTTATTATTATATCTCTATTATATCTATGTTATATTATTGGATATACGATATATCTATGTACATTTCTTTATTAAATATCCGCTCTCATTTCGTGCCGAAATAATCTGGATAAAACAACATGGTGTTTTTCCAACCAATCCATTCCAATTAAACAGTCATATGAACCCAAAGGAATGATGTTTACATCTACCATAATGTTGATTCCATTCATGTCTATCGAGAAATATTTAACCAACTAATTGATATTTCTCTTAGCCCCTATGGCTAACTGAACTAACCAATATTTCTTATGCTTACTCCTTTGCAAGAAAAATATTTCAATAATGTTAGAGTTTATGTAACTATGGCTAGCTACATAAACAATTAAATTTTCTATTAGTTGGTTATCAATCTTACCTTCCACTTCAATCATGGGGGACTAATATTCTTCTAGTTTATTGTCCAAGACTACATAAATACTTGGCATTCTTCCTCCCATATCTTCCATTGTTTTAGCCTCTTGAATGTTGTGGAAAGTTCTCATTCTTTCTCCTTTGTGATGGTAGTCCTTATACAGTGATTCCCCTCACATCCCCAACATTGTACAAGCTACTACCTTGGCATTTTCCCAAAAGAACTAGTTGTCTTGTCTTCATTTTGTCCTGACTAGCCTTGTTGATTTGTTGGAGAGTCATTCTTGAAAAAGGGTGGCTTAAAACATTTTTTCCTTTTCTACCTCTTTCCTTTCATCTTTTCATTCCAATTCCTTTGAAATATTGACCTCCCTTTGCTATGCTTATAAATATGCCTTTCTCTCCCTATGGTCTCCCCCAAAGTCTTGTGGTTATCATACTATATCTTGTCACTATAGAAGGATGGTAACCCACTCAAAAACCTTTGTATTTTGACCTTCCCCTCCTTTAGGAAGTCAACTTACTTCAACAATTCAAAGAACCTCTTCTCATTCTCATCCATTTTTATGCTTCTCAATTTTATTTCAAAGAAATCTTTCACTTTATTCTCATAGTAATGCTCAGACAAATATTTCTCTTGGAAATATCCTTTGAACTACCTCCATGATACCCTCTTCTCATCAAGATTCTTGTCTTTCTTAAGCTGGTACCACCACATGGTTTCCTTTCCTTGCAAGTGGTAGGTTGCAATACTTGTTTCTACCCTGGAGGGGTAATCATGCAGCTGGAAATATTTCTTCATTTCCAACAACCATACCTTTGCCTCTTATCCCTTTATATTCTCACCATTGAAATTAGGTGGCTTGATCTTCCTTATTTTACCTTGCATGAGCTCTCCTAGTGGATTTCTATGGGGAATGATGGCGCTTGATCCTACTCCTTAACTGCCTATCATTCCCATGCCCATATATTTTGCTATGGGATTTGGATGTTGTCACTTGTCTAGCACTAGCATTGGGACTTGTGCCAAAGCCCTTATTGGCTTGCTTCTACAATATGTTTAAGCTCTAAAGTATATCTTCCTAATCCTTCATAATATTTTCATTATCATCTCTATAGCTCTGCACTTATCTATGAAATATTCTCATGGATACATGCAGTTTCCTATCTCTTCTCCCATTTGATTTAGTCTCAACATTCCCCAAGCTGACATACAGACCTCTAAATTCTTCCTCGTGACTGTAGGACCCTTAGTAATATTCCATTGTTGTGGTTCTCATATAGAAACCAAATTTCTTCTCTGAACTTCTAATTTTTCAAAAAATGTGCATGCAAATAATTTTTGTTAGATGAAAATAAATACATAGGCAATTTGGATAAGAATTCATAAATTTTTCTACCCTTTAATGCCACGAGTCCTCTTATTTTGAGTTGACTGTAAAAAAAAATCTTGAAATAATTTTTTGGATTAATATATGGATTCTCCTCCTCAATACCTTTCCATCAACTATTTATTTTCCCCTTCTAAGTTTCGAGCAAAAAGTCATAGTCTTCAGAAGTTTTAACCATTTTCCCTTTTTCAACCTTGCATGCTACAGGTGTCCTCTTTCTCTCCCAACACATTTTTATATACCTATAACTCAAATATGGATCCATGGATTAATTCTACAATCCATGAGATTTCCATAGACTACTCCTAGGCCCAAAACTATCTCCTGAGCTGGGGGTTATTCCCTCTAAAAGAAATATGGTACTAAATTTTACCCTTGACTGTTTTGACTGTAACTCCCTCATACAAGCTCTGTTTGGTGAACAATTTAGCTTGTTGGAAATATCTCTATGAGATCTATCATTTTAGAAGAAGAAACTTGTGTCCTGGAAGGATACATGGTTATGTACAAAATTGATTTTCTAAAAACGTTGTTTAGGCCCTAAAAAATGCCCCGCAAGATGAAGACCTTCGAAAACTAGAATTTTTCGTAGAAAAATTCACTAAATTATTGTTGTAATAGTAATTAGATCTAAACCATTTCTCTCAAAATCAAGATCAATCCCAATCATCGATATTTCTATCCTTTCCAATTAATAATTAGACCTCCATAGGCTCGTCAGAAGCTCTTTCTTGAACTCTCCCCATCGAAAGTCCAAATTGATGGTACACAGATGTCTCCAAAATCCACATTCTAAAACACTATAGGACATTGAGAAAAATCCATCAAAAACAAAATTTCCTTGCTTGTCGACCCTTCCAAACTTTGAAGTACGATAGCCTATCAGGCTTGCTCTGTCATACTTCATCCATCGGAAACCTCCTCCCCGAACAAACCTTTTGACAACCCTCTTCCAAAGGCTCTCGAGAACCATTCTTCTCGAAGCCATTCACTCAACTACCATGTGGAATTCTCTTTCACCCTCAACCATTCTGAGGAAACATGCTTAACCAATAGATATGACATTCAACAATCGAGCTGCTTAATGGCTACGATCATCGAGCTCCCAAAACTGTGCATTAGTTACCTCAGTCGGACTAACTTCGTCGGATGCCAAAACATGCCCAACCTTTCGAACGAGCTCTCTCGAAAACACTTTTCCAAAAGAACATCTTCATGAGATCTGATGGCTACGAATGACCCTGACTAATCTGATGGATGGAAAAATATCTAGCCGATCTGACGGCTCCTATTATTTTGGGCTTGTGTCATCAGATTCCTCGCTTCAGACTCAACCTCACACCTGACTCTAAAGTCTTTATGAAATATTCTTCCCAAAGGCCTTTTGGGAATGCCTTACTCCATTTTTCTGTGATTGAATCTCGATTGATGATTCTCTAGGTCTAATTAATCTGGATTGTCGATTACTAAACTTCACGACCATCATGAAAGTCACAGTAAGTCAAATTCCATGTCTGATTTAAACTCTGAAACTTGCAAATTGATGTCATAAGTTTTCTTCTTCAACTACTCTCAAGCACTTAAACTCGAAATATACTCAAAGTTTGAGGATTTCACTCTGGTTCACCATTTCCCCCCAAATCCATCACATGACGAAATATGCACCCATGAATTTGTTCAATTCACACCGTCTCCTAGCCCATACAAGATTGGTGTTAAAAAAACTTGAGCTCTTATACCATTCTTTAGTGTCCCCCATCTTAACCAGGGAACATTACTATGCATAAATACACATAAAACAAAATTTTGTTTTACTGGTCAAAATCTTGTATCTTTCTAGCTACGATTTAAACATATGTTCAACTAATTTATAATACTCATAGTTAAATACATCTACAGCACTCTAAATTACGATGAATGCAACCGATAAAACATTTATAACAACATATAAAACCATTCTCATTCACAGAGTAAATGCACATCCATGAACTCATAAATAATTCAACAAAATAGATAAACACTTATATTTTATGAAACATTTGTGCAACCGGTTGAATGGGAAGGACATTCCACCCAACCATAGACATGTTGTTCCAAATATCAACATCAAGTATCCCCCAAGCTAGGGCTAGGAATCCACAAAACAAGGGTGCCTCTAACATTCCCCTCATAGCTCAGTATCACACTACCCATTGGTTCTCTCTTATAGCTATCTTGAATTCCCTCCAACTCTCTTCCTCTTGACCTGTCTAACCCAAGGAATGTACCCCTTCAATACTCTCAGTCCATTAGGTGTCCCATTCATTTATCAAGGTCTCTCTGGAACAGGTAGCTAGGAATCTCTCAGTTGGGAACTCAAGGGAACTCACTGCTAGGAAAAACACCAACAAACACTTGTTGATATAGTGAAACTCACCCAGGAGTACACTCTTCAGGCATGACAACCCATCTCTTCAATTGCCAACTCCAAAACGGTCCAAAAATTCTCCAGCATGCTTCATAATTCTCCCATCCTGGCTGTTCCATCTCCCAAACTCTTTTCTTCTCTTCTCTAAATGTTGTTCATGTAAAATTGAATGTTTAAAACTTCCCGTTACTACCCATACAAATTTCCTGTCCTTTCCCAAGATAGTCAACTGGTCACTCCACCCAATGTTGATTTTACTTCAGCCCCATGCTCTCTCATAACTATGGGATGTTAATATGATACCCACCCTATGACAGATACTCAATGATTGGGATCTCATACACTCAACTAGAAAATAGAAGTTTTCCCCAAAATGATAATAAAATTCAGAAATGTGGGTTTGAATTACTACTCGTAAATTATTTCCCCCTTGAACCCCTCTTGGAATATCTTTAGGCATTCCCCCTCTCTTTTGGATTAATCATCCCCCATCTTTGTCGATATCCCAACAACTGGTATTACATTATATTTATTTACAATTTAGGAAATACATTTCGCATTTACATTGCTTGGCCATAGCCACATTTATATCTACATTATGCATTAATTAAATTGGGGATTATAGTGGGGTGTTATAGGAAAATATTATGAGACAAAAACAAGATCTCCCCTATAAAAATAGGATCAAGAAATTATAAGTAGGTTGGATTATAAGAATTGATACCCTTTGGAAATTGAGTGTCACCTGTGATGCTCTTGAAGAAATAAGTTCATTTTTATGTTGGTAATGGATATCATCAAGGAGCTCAAAGTACCACCTTTGTTAAGGTATTCCATGCTACTGAAAAAATATCAAATGCAAGATGATCTAGGTATACTAAGGTTTGTATGGGGAATATAATTCAATGACCTCATGAACTTCCTAAAAGATGAGATCTGATTTTGGTTGGTCGGTTTCGTGAACAAGAATGAATACCAGTCATCCATGGAACAACAACGGTGAGACACATTGAGGGATATTGAAGATGAATTGTCTGGGTTTGGAGTGAAACAAGATATAATTGTAGCATCGTTATGTGAATATATTCAAGAATGGCTAAATGGTGCATTGGAAGTGACAGCTAACCCACTTTGATCTTGAAGAGTCAAGAAACAATTATGATAGTTTGGACCAATGATGCTACTTCTTATTTAAGGAAAACAAAAAGGAATAAAAAGGGAGAGAGAACTAGACCTAGCTTCCATTTTTTGGGGGTATAATCCTTGTTTGAAGCATTCCCTTATTTTTTCTTCTTTCTTAGTCTATGAATCATCCATTATTTTCATTTGAATGTTGTCATTTGTGTACAAGATTGATCTATAAATGATTCCCTTTTGTCATCCAAGTTACCTCTTCTCAATATACAGTCCAAGGGAGCCCCATTCTAGTTCATTAGGATGAATGCATTTCTTACTTTTGTTTTAAGTATCACGAGTAATATCTAATGTCGAATTGGTATACATTTTATTTGAGCTTGAACAGTTAATTTGTAATTAGTAATTAAAATTCACAGAGAGCTATTCTAGAACTTATGACTTTTTTGGTTTCATACTTTTATATGAGCATTAAATCTTGAGAACGAGTTTCCTTTGCATCTTTATGATATGAATGTCGCAAAATCATTTAAATCTCTTTGAGAAGGACCACCTTTTCTACTTTATGTTATGTTTGTATTGCTTTGAATTTGTTTCTTTCTCTTGCTATGATATGGGAATGGTTATGGTGGAGTAAGAGTAATCATATTTTCCTTCTTTATTATTGAAAATTTTCCCTTTAATCATTTCCTTGCTTATTCCACTCATGGGCATCAATGTTTATGAATGAAAAATCTGGATGTTTAGAAATCTTGATATAATTGTTGTTTGAGTGAGAAATAGAGGAGTACCACCTCTATAAAAATGAAGAGGGTATCTCTAGTTACTATGGGAATTACCTACAAGGTTGTGTCTTTTCCTTTATAGGTCAATAGATCAACGTGGACACAAAATCCACGCCTTATATTTTTTTTATTAATCTACAAATGCATGTAGCTCTATTGGAAAATTGTCCTCTAACATTGTTTTTAACATTTCTTAAAATGCACTCCATCATCACAACAATGCATGTCGAGGCCAAGTTAAAGATCCAAATAAAGTTGTGTAATATTCTCCAAGTTTTTCATTCAATTATGTACAATCCCCTTTGGTAGTATGCCATGAATCCATTTCTAAGTGCTTAAAACAAAGTTTACATTATTCCAACAATTGATGCACACAAAGAGCTTTAAAAATGCATGTCTAGTGGAAAGTAGACATGCTCATATCTTGATATTTGAACTGGAAGTCCTTCCAAGGATCCCATATCTATATATGAATTAATATACATGTAGTACAACTTATTGGCCATGGATTCTCCTACATCAAATACCCATAGTTATAAAAACATGAGCATCGTGAACTTTAGGCTACTAGATTTATTGATCTATGGTTCTAATTATTCTTCTTGCTCTTACAAACCCTATTAGTTCCATCATAATTCGTATTTCTTGTTCCATCAACCTTATTCATCATCATGTACTCAATACACTTATTTCTAATAGGTCTTACTACTTCCTAATGTTTGCATCGACTAGGGATTAATCTCTCCAACTAATCATGCCAAATAAATCTCACTACCTTCAAATCATCATGCCCAATAGAAATTGGTGCCTTTAAATTCTCATGACCGCCATGGCTTACTACATCCACGTCCTCCCTCTCACATGTAACCATGTCAACCATCAATGCTTGTTTCTCAAGATATACCTTTCTAGAACATATTTCTCTATTCTCATATTTTTCACCACCATTTAAGATTTCTCTTTCTTCATCACCATCTTTTAGAACAACAACATATTTAGCTCCTTTTTCTACACATTCTTTCCTTACATATTCTTCTTTGGTTGAAAATTTCATTTGTTTTTCTAAAACATTTTCAACTTCTATTTTTTTTCTTCATTTGAACTTTTCCTTCACTACATCCCATCATAAACATATCCTTTTGTTGCAACTTGTGTTGTTTATGAAATTCCATAGGTACATTCTTATTTCCTTCTTCTAAAATATCTATAAACAATTGTTCAAGTCATAAATTCTTTCCCCTTAATGATTTATTAGTGAAAAACACATCATAACTCTTCTCTCTATGATTTCCTCGAGCATGTTAACTAACCTAAAATTTCTACCATCTTTTACAAACTAATAAACAATCTTCACTCCATCATGACATAATTTTCTATCATACATCTAAGGTCTACCAAGCAGCACATGATAGGTATTCATATCAACCACATCACAAAGTACTCGATCACGATAATCTCCTAGATGAAAATTCAATAGCCATTGTTCTGAAGCAATAATTCAATTATCTATTTATAACCATGAAACCCTATAAGGACTAGGATGTGGAATACATTTCAAATTCAATTTCTCTGTCACTTCTATTGAAACTAGATTTTGTTAAGAACCAAATATCAATATAGCATAGAAAAACCTCAGAAAAAGTACTCAACGCCTTGAAAAAGAGATAATTTCAGATAATAAGCCTCTTCGAGGGGGAAACCTCCTTTTACCCCACTTAAATGTTCAAGTACAAG
>SNQJ01S0118339.1:21139-39203 GCA_010110895.2 Picea sitchensis
GATTTATCAATTGGCTAAAGAAGGTATTGCTCCTTGTATCCTCATAGTGTGCTATCATTTCTTTCATGAAAATTGTCCAAGTGACGAGTGATTTGCGAGAACAAATCCATCAATACCATACAAATTTATTAGGTTCTAAATATAAAGAAGCAATTCGTACCTTTTGTGTATGTGGCATATTATGGAGATTAAAGAATTTCTCCATCTGAAGTATCCATGTGACTAGGTCCTTGCCATAAAACTTCCTCATATCAATCTTAGGAACGTGGTTGGTATTCAAACCAAAGTTGGAGTTTCTCCATTCTTGATTCATCTTCCTTGTGTCCTCATCATGAATTTCATGGTATGCATTTCCACTTTCAGGTGTCTTCTCTGTTACAAAAATTTTCAATATTTCCGTGATCTCCCCTTTTAAACCCTCCATCGTCTCTTGTAGTTCATCTTTTGTTACTATCTTCTTTTGTAAATAATTCATGTTTGTATTCATTTCTTCACCTTCATCAAGAGTCCAAGTAGGATTTTCTGGAGGCTTATTTGGTGTAGAAGTTCCCTTTTTGGGTTGCATGTTGGCCAAATATCACTTTTGAACCTTGATTTTGAGGTGGTTCTGCTAGACAATATGTCTTTTTTTGTATCTCCCACGTTTTGGACCTTATGGGTATGAAAATTTATTTTATGTAGTTCTCTGATATTGCTTCTCTACAATGCCACAGGTTTGATCAAAATTGGATGTGCCAAGTGGAATTTACGGTAACTTCCCCACAACTTGCCGATTTTTGGCCTTTCTAGGAGATCTCACTTGTATAGCATGCCCCACACAAAATAATTGATATACAATTCTGAAAATCGCACCATAAATACTACATACTGTCCACGATCCAATGAAACCAGTCCCACTCAATTTCGATACTCTAGGAACAAGTTATGATTGTTTTACCTGGAACACCTTCTTGAGACTAGTCAATAGGACTAGTCAGATACCCTATCTTACACAAAGTGTATATACAAATTTAAGATGACCCAGAAGATGAAATTTTTACCCCAGATACCCTACTAATTTCTGTAAATAGCCTCTGGCACTCAGGGTCTGAAACGTTACAGAAAATTCTGCAATGACTCATTTCAAGATGATTCCAAAACCCTATCTTGTATAGGTTGTATCTCTGAAAGTATAAGGCCTCAGGAGCTTAATTTTGAACACAAAGTACCTTGATCCGTATACTAAATTTCCTCCAAGCCGTTCCTTCTGAAACATTGTAGAAAAAAAGTTATAGCAAAAATTCCAAGGTGTCTCATATGTAGCAGCAAAACCCCAAGACCTTGAGCTCTGATACCATATGTTAAGAACCAAATATCAATATAGCATAGAAAAACCTTAGAAAAAGTACTCAACACTTTGAAAAAGAGATAATTTCAGATAATAATCCTCTTCGAGGAGGCAACCTCCTTTTACCCCAATTAAATGTTCAAGTACAAGATGATTCAAAATGAAAATGTCTCCTTGGTATATATAGGAGACTAGGAGGTATAGTTACAACTAATGGCCTAAAGCTAACATAAATAAAATAACATTACTAATATAATATGCCCCAATTAAGGGGTAATAAGCCAATATTAGGGCTTAACAGATTTTCAATTATTCTACTTGTAAGTTTTAAACCTATGAAGTAAAGCAATGCATGCAGATTCTTAAGAAAAAAAAAATTAATCAAAGGCTTGTACACATAGTAAACAAAGATTTACGTTGGAAACCCTTAACTGGGAGAAAACCAACCTTCCTTGGTGCCACACCTTTCAACTCTTGATTGTATTAATTTCACCATTCACCATACAATATATACAATATTTTAGGTATTTTGTAGCTACCAAAACCCTAATCCCTTAATCTGGGATTAATTTAGAAAATCGTTAAAAATAGAAAAATCCATTGAAATAGCAAAAAATGCCCCAAAACAAATTTTGGGGCACTGCGTGTAACCAGGGGGGACCAAACCTCCCCCCCCCAAGGACCCCCCCTAGAAAGCGTTCAACGCACATGACACAAAGAATGAAGGAAGTTGGGATCGTTTGATGCATTTGTCGAATCTGATGCGCCCACACACACACATGCAAAGAATATAACACATACACAACACTACTATCAATAACTAGGTTACAACACTTACCTTGGATCTTGCACTTTGTCTTGAAAATACTTTTCCTCTATTCGAGTTTTTTAGTAATATTCTTCTTTGGCTTGAGTAATACTCTTTTGAAAATAATATTATTTCCTTGCTCACCATGGATATTTAAAATCTTGTCACCAATAAATAAAGACTATTTTGCTTGTGCCACATGTGCCTTTGCATCATTTCTTCTTCCATCATTTTGATTATTAGGACATTCTTTGATATTTTGTCCTTGTTTACCACACTCAAAACATGTAGAGACATACTTGCCTCCTCTACATTTGCCAACATTTGCACCTCTTCTGAAACTATGATTAATTCTTGCTTAATGTTCATATATTTCATCTTCTTTACCCTTTTCAAAGTTTTCTCTTCCTCTGCCTCATTTCACTATCTTTTGTAAACTTATCTTCAAACTTCAAAGAAATATGAAATGTTGCTTCCACAAGATGAAATTATTGAGTGTTAAGTTCATCTTGAATATTATATCTCAAGCCATTTACATACCTCATTAATATAATATTTTTACTTTCATATAATCCAAAACGAATTCCCAATCTATAGAAATATTCTATATATTCTCTGACATTCATATTTTTCTATCTCAAATTCTATACTTGTCTAAGTAAATTTGGTTGGTATTCTATAGGTAAGAATCTCTCCTTTATTTTGCTTACCATCTTCTTCCAAGTTCTAATCTTTTATTTTTTCTTTTTCACTCTATATTTTTAAACATGATCCCACCATAAAGCAACATGTCCTTTCATTTTTGCAAAATTTTACTCTATATGGATCCTCTACTTTCTCAAAATCAAAGTATATTTCAACCTTTAAACTACTATTAAAACAAGATACTTGTATTCTAGTTTTATCTCTATATTTCAAGAATCTAATCAATTGTAATCCAGGGTTAATCTCTTCTCTATTGTAATTTATATTTCAACCTTTGACTCTTCATATGCTTGTCCAACATTTCTAGTATCTCCATCATTACTAGCAAGTCTAACTTCCAACTCTTCAATTCTTCTTAATTCTTCTATTTCTTAGTTTATTTCATTCCTCTCATTTCTCATCTCTTCAATCTCTAAATCTCTTAGATTTGTCTGATTAATTCTCCTAGATGGTATTATTATTCCTAATCTCTTGTTAATCATTGCACCAATTACCATACATAGACCACTCATGGTATTTTCTTCAACAAGTAATACTTTCCCACCAATTTCTAAGTGCTAAAATAACCACTACCATTCATAAGAAGAAATAATTCTTTCTCCTAGAAATCAAGAATCTCACTTTCTTCCTTTCCCAACAATATATCATGTTAGTTTCTTCTCTTCCTTTCCCAAAGTTATAGCTTTAGCTTTGATACCACTTGATGCAATGCCTAGGGACATGTGATCAAAACTGCACAATTAATACTAACATAACACACAACAAAACTAGAAATGTATTAATAAATAATAGGAATTCCAAACAATTAGCTACAAATTTAAAAATCACATGAAAATCTACAACAATTATTTCTTACAATAAACTCTATTTTTATTGAGTCAATTACCAATGATATCAGTGCTCATTATATCCACATCCCAATGTATAGAGCTCTAGAATCCACATAGAATCCACAACAACCAACACTACACAAACCAAAATCAAAGGAGAGCCAAAGGCCCTTTGTTCATTCACAAACTTCATATTTATTGTTGAGCTCATTGGCTTTTGTCCTTTTAACTATTTTAATGGTTCAAATTTGAAATACAATCCTTCGTATTCCCAAGGTTTATAAAAATTCACTAAAAATGTCAAAGTTGCATTAATTCCTCGAAATTTTCAAGTCTAATGTTAGAAAAAAAGTACAAATATGCATATGGGGTCTTAGAATAATGCACAACAAAATTCATATAGGTGTTCATTTGAAAATGTGAATCCAAATGGCTAAATGTTTTTATATTGTCAACAAAACCTATGTTTTAGAATTTTCAAATTCACCTTCATTTACATGTGTTGAATTTGCCAAGTTAGGAACTTATGTAGTTTTCACTGAATTGACTAAAATTGCCCAAGATCACTAAAATACACACACAAAAATGCACAAATAAGATTCATTTCTTAGTAAACTTAAGTGATTCAACTTGGATATTGTGGATTTTATCATTCTTCACCTCTGTACATTTTTAGTTTTTCAATTTGGGCAAAAAAATTGTTTCTATGCAAAACTTCTAAAAGTATGCTCTTGTAATTCCTTGTACTTTGAATTAAAGTAATAATATTACATGAAGAAAATAAAAAAAGGTATTAAAATAATAAAAGGAATGATAATTAAAGTAAAAGATAATAATAAATAATAACTAGTAGTCTTAATAAAAAACTAATTTATTACTAAAGAAAAAAGTTAAAAGAAGAGAAATTATTAAAAATGAATCAAAGTAAAGATAAATCAATAAAATATTAAATGTTGCTTGATTAATTACTCGATAACAAGTGGAACCTATGCATGGATCTTTTTGCTTGGATGGACAATAAAAATTATATTTAGTGAAGGTGGAGAAGGGAGTGTGATATCTTTTGGTTGAGAAAAAGTTGATATGAAAGGATGAAACACTAGCATAGGTAGTTGATTGAGGGCTAGGTAGTCTCTCAATAATGATGATTGAGAGGTTGGTTGAGAAGAGATTGCTTCCCCAGATAGTGTTGTGGATATTGATTGCAACTCGACTAGAAATGATAGTGAGAGCCCAATAGTTCTTTGTTCACCTGAATTGTAAGTTAGTTATCCACGAATAATTTAATTATGAGTCTCATAAATCATTGTCTTGTGTTGATTATGTAATGAATGATGAAAAAATCTTCATTTTTATCAATCAATGGTTAGCAATTTTTTGTGTATAATTTATGTATGATTATTTTGAAGTTTGATCCATTACAATTCCCTTTTTACAAAGTTTGAAAAAAATTTGCAAGACCTTTTTAAAATGCAAGACACATCTTCCTCATGCATGATTTCAGAAAAAAAACTTGTAATGTTTAGAAATTTGTTGTGTTAGGCACAAACCCATGTCTTAGATTTTCTTGATTCATCTCAAAATGCACCCAATGTTCTTGGAAAATTACCCTTTGACGTTGTTTTTAACATTTCTAAAAAATGCACTCCATAAAAAAAAAATTCTATAGTCAAGTTAAAGATCTACAACAAGTTTGTAAGATGCTCTCTTTCCTTTATTCCAACCATTCAAGAAAATGCACACATAGAGCTTTATAAATGCACATCCAGGGAAAAGTACACATACTCATGTCCTAAAATGTGAATAGGAAGCCCTTCTAAGGCTACCACACCTATATATGAATTTGGACACATGTAAGACAACTTATTAGCCATGAATACTCCTACATTATTTGTCCATTTAAATTGACCCAAATGCTCACAAAAATAAAAAATATTACATTTTAAATCGAATACTACCACACTTATCTATGAATTTAGATACATATAAGATAGCTTACTAGTCATAAATGCTCGCGTCAATTTACATTTTAAATTGACCCAAATGATAAAAATCCTCATATTCCAACAAGAAGAAAATATATTGTTATATATGATGAAACAATTTTATAAGATTTTTCTAAACTTTTTGTATCAATATCTGTACATAATTTTGTAACATTTTAATAAGACTGTTATTATTATTATGTTTATCTAGATTGCATACCATCCAAATTTTTGGAGGGTTTGAAATCTATTTAAATTCATTATAATAAGTTTTTTGTTTGTTTGTTTGTTTTAATACTTTGTGAATAAGTATTTTGGATGTTTTGTGAACATAGTTTTGAAAGATAAAATGTATAATAGTGTAAAACTAAAATTTATAATAAAATACTTATAAAAGGGTTGAAGTTTATTTAAATTTATTATTGTATTATGTATTTTATTTATGTATTTTATGTTATAAAGTATATGAACCTCATTTTAAAATGAATTTGGTACGATTATGAGTTTAGCATGTTATTTGCAGGAATTGAATTTGTTATCACATAATTTATAGTTTGGGAAAATCTCAATCCAAGAAACAAATGTGTGACACAACTAGGAACACCTATCGTTGTCACCTCAATAGATATTCCCCTCAATTTAGTGAAGTAAAAGTCCAATATAAGGGGGACTTCTCGAATGACCCTAGGGGAATTGCAAGGGGGGAAGCAAGGAGCTAGGACAACACCCATATAGGTCAAGATCTATGATAAGCTTGAGGCATGTGAAGAGAGTCTTTGGAGTTGATAAATGGCTGTCAAGGTTGTGTACCTGCAAAATAGTGTTAGAAAAAACAAATCAAGACCAAATGTGATGATATAAGCCTCAAGACAAGTGTGGAATCAGAAAGAAACCTTGTTTTCCCAAATTTGCAGCAGCAAGGAAATATATATCAGCAATGAAGATATTATGACAGTGATAAATTAAACCATCAAAATCCAGTATATGATATTGGAAAATAAAGCTTTCAACTACTACTCAATGTTCCAATGTTTAGAGCAAGACTTTGATAGAAATAGAGGGTTGTTAAAGAATGTTATCAACAAGTACTTATAACATCCTTATGGTTGTAGCAAAAATTTTCTACAGCAACAAGTTCTAGCCATTGAAATTAGCAAGTAAACCACCCAAACAATGTATTTTTATAAATAGAACATTTATCACAACTTATAAGTAATTTTCAGCGGTAGAAAATTTGCAAAAGAGTAAGAGAGAGTGAGTTTGTTGCATCCCTAATGGTTGTAGGTTAATGTTTATTACAACAATTCAATCACTTAGCAAATCAATATGTCCCTAGGGCACAAGATATCTTAAAGCATGTAAATTTTAGATCCAAAATTGAACAATTCAATCTCTCCAAATTAGCATTTATCAATGCAATTAGTACCTTATCTATTGGGTTATGAAGTCCCTTACTTGGTTACAACCAATTTAAGGTAGGGTTTATTACTCTTCTAGGGGTGTAAACCATTTTACTCCCTAGAGAAAACAAACCCTAACAATGTTTTTCTACAAGGGTGTAAACCCTCTTACTTCTTGTAGCAATCCTTAAGCTCTTTCATTAACAATAAAAGAAAATTCCTTGATGGAGGGTGTA
This sequence comes from Picea sitchensis, assembly GCA_010110895.2. Classification (NCBI taxonomy): domain Eukaryota; kingdom Viridiplantae; phylum Streptophyta; class Pinopsida; order Pinales; family Pinaceae; genus Picea; species Picea sitchensis. The sequence continues at coordinate 28,431 of SNQJ01S0118339.1, forward strand.
TTCCCTTATACTCCTCCATGGGTTGGATAGATAAACCTTGAAATTAAGAAGAAAGACACAAAATTATAGAAATTCCTTACCTAATCTAAGAGATAGCATGCAAAACCCTTACTTTATCAAAGAAATTCCACCAAATTTCCAAGAACAAGCATCCAAGAGAAGTCACTATCCTTTATTCCACCAATAAACAAGTGTAGCATACATTTTTCACAAGAGACAAGAGATAGCAAATTTCCCAAAGAGGCCGAAATTTCAGTCCAAGAGTATGTAATTCTCAAGTGATGAGTTATGAAAATGAAAAAGAGATGGCCTCTATTTATATGAGGCCATCTAAACCAATTTGTCCACATAAAATTGTCAACAACAAATTAAAAGAGGGATGAACCCCTTTATTTTCTCTTACAATTTGCAAATATAAAAATCACATTAACTAAAACCCTAAAAAGGGTGAGGTCCTGCCCTAGAAGGGTGACATAAGGCCTAAAAGTGATACTTTGAGCCTCAAAATGTAGATCGTTGGGCCTCCAAAGGCCATGTGTCAAGATCTCATGTGCTAGAGTGTCATGTCATGCATCTCCTTCCTTCAAACCACATCAATCACCTCCAGAACCATCAATCCCACCAAAACCCTAGCATCCAAATGATGTCAAGGGCTTAGATGGTGGCGTCCTAGGCCTCCAACGGCCAATATCTAGGTGCAAAGGGATATGATATCATCCTTTAATGTTGTTAAAGTGCCTCCAAAGGCAATGTCCTCTATCCTTTTCACACAAAGGCTCTGGGGTGCTCTTCCCAGCCTGTGGGGTATGGCGTCCATCCTAGGGGATTTCAACCCATCATGAAGGTCAAAATGGCATAATTCCTCCATGGATAGCTTTCATCAAGCAAGGTCCTACTAATAAAAACAAGTACACCCTCCAAGGGTCCACATGTCACATGTATCAGGCCAAGTAAGACACATTTATTAAAATAACCACCCAAACATGTGCATTAAATCCCCCCTTTTTAAGCTAAATAAATGCTCAAAGACCTTATAAAATTTTCCAAATTTAAGTATGGGAGGGTTTTCATGGTTCCCTATTGGGTAGGCTAATCCCCAAGTCAAGGAGTGTTTCCCAAGAAGACCCTCTCTAAGTTATGTAGTGAATATGATGTGAATGGGGGTATGACCTTTGGGCATGGGGTTCTTGACATATCAAGGGATCATTTTGTTTCATTTATGGGTGCCTTTGTGGAGGGTGTGTTTCATCCCTCGCTTGCAATGCAAACTTTTTCCAAGCCCTTGTATTTTCCATTAATTTATTATGGTATGAACATTGTGTGCTATGTGCTATGTGCAATGTAAATTAAAGAGCACTGCAATTCCACTTGAAGTAAGGAACACATTGAGTTCCATATGTACTGTAAATTAAAAGACATCACAAATTCATTCCCCCAACAAGAAGGACATTTATTAATTATGTGTTTTATTTTTTAAAGGTCCTTCAGTTTTTTCTGGAGAATTGTATCATTTCTCTTAGGACCTTAGGACAAGCATCCAGAGGGATAATTTATGGCTTTTAATTTTTTCCAGCCACAACACCTCTAGGACTTTAGCCCCTTCTTCCCATGAAATGAGGTGCAATCCCTTCTTGGTATCAATAAGTCCAAAAACCCAAATGATGAGGAAAATAAAGGGAGGAGACACAATAAGTGGTAAGTATGTGTGGGAATGGTATGATGACTCTTCAAGGAGACCCCCTAGTAGCAACCCTTTTCTTTAGGGTGACCCAATTACTAGTAAACCATGTCAACCACAAAGGTGAAATGAGGCAAAATCTATATTTTCCAAGAAAACATTTTCATAATCAAGATAAGACTCTTTGAAACATGCTAAAATGCTTCAATTAGTAAAGTGACACTTATCATGAGACTGGAATTGTTACCTCATGAAGCAAGACCCACTGTCCTTTCTAGGCCAGGATGGTGTGGTGGACGTTTCTATGTTGTTGTTAATGAATGGTGATGCATGGTGGAGAGGAGGGCCTATGTCTACTCAATGTGGGCTCAACTTGTCATATAGCTCTCGGTACTCCATGTCTTCAACCTGTGGTCCTCGAGACATCATCTCCTTAGTTACCCCTATCCTGGGGGAGGTAACATCTAGCTCCTACATGGGGACATGTTTTTTCCATAGAGTATATGAGAACCTCAACATATCTTGGTAATACCTATGCCTAAACATACTCAAGAAAGATATTAGAGCATCAAGGGGTGGCTTTCTCACCCTTTATTCGTATAATCAAAACTTCAAAAAATCAAAATGAACCATTATTCCTTAAAAAGAAAATTTTACATTTTTAAAAAGATTCTAACTAACATGTAATATGATTCAAACAAATGCATCATGGAAATTATGCATAAATGCAACAAACAATATGTGAATTAAAACATGAAAACAAATACAACTATAGTAGGATGAACACACAAATGCAAATGCAAGAAAGAAAATGACCTACCTACTTATTTGGGACCCCAACCCCATGGAGATCAATGTTGATACTGAGAGGGAGGTGAATCAGTATCAAGTACAATTCAACACCTTTTAAACTTTAACTTTTCAAATAAATGCATTCCAATATACAATAAAGAGCAGAATAAGAAATAAACAGTGGGGTAAATTCATCGAGGTGGCTAACACTTTCATGACAATCGGATCTCCAAAATTCCGAAAGACGTTTTTCGGTTGAACTAATATTTTTTTTGGCCTAAAGCTCTTTGTTCGGCTGAAATATGTTTCGACCGAACCTTTGAACATCAAATCGAATGGTACAGTGATGAAGCCCTCGATTTTCATGTAGAACTTTAGACAGAGAGATTGTTTTCATCCAGTAACCTCTTTTCGGCTGAAAGATATTCAGGCCAAAAAGATATTTTGGCCGAAATCCTAATTCGTCCGAAATATTCTTTCGACCGAAATATTGTTTCAGCCTAAACATTCTTTTGGCTGAAAACAATTGTAACAACCCCCCTTCAATACGACTACAAGCGAAGCAAAANTAATAGGAAAGAAGGCAATGATAGCAATAGTTAACCACACAAATGAAGACAAATGCAAGCACATAGTCTAGGCAACAGACATCTATGACTCCACGCATTGGCACAAGAGAAGCTATGCGAAACATGCATAAACAACAAGGAGAAAATACTACCTGCCCGAAGCAAACATGACCACGCCTACAAGCTAAGGGGCAACATCCCCATCTTGACACCACGACCCCGATGACCATTTGACTATAACCTCGATGGTGCACAACCAATGCATGATGGTGTTCAACCCAAGCACCAATAATAACTTACAACGAACAAAAATACTCACATGGAAGGCACAAAGTCCAGCCAAGTTATCATTCACCTCTATCTGATGGGGCGCACCCTGATCCCCTCATCAGGACTCATGCCATCCCCAGGTGATAAGTGCAGTGATAACCCTGGCGCTATCTAACCTATCTGGATCAAGGACGCGAGATAAATCTGACGCGCCAAGGGCCGAAATAACTAACATGGATACTACGCTTACGCCCCCAAGCAATGTGTAGTCAAGAAGCAAGAAGACATCGCTCAACAAAGAACAATCCAATAAATGATTCGTCGACGAACAAGAAGCCCCAAGGTTAAGCAAGAAGTCTAGGAGCAAAGGGTAGACTATTGTAACCAACCATCCCATAACTCAACATTATGACTTGTCTAACAAGGAATCCTGTTAAGATAAAAGTCTGCAACAACTAGTATGGATTTTTATTAGTAAAAAGGGGTGTTAATAATTCCCTTGAACAACAAACAACCTTTATTTTCCCCAAGCTCTAATCACTCCAAGAATAAGTTAGTTGAGGTAATTATTTATTATGTCTCACCCATTAAACACTAAATCTCTGCCACCTAAAGATATTATATATCTCGATCGCATACTAGCCTTAATATCACATATAAATGTTATGTTGCTAAATAAAATAAGTGTTGCATTAAAATAGTTGTGCCTGAGTAATGCATCCGTTAAAACATCAATGTAGTGTTGTTTAATTTCCATGATTAACATTTATATAACAACGAAATTAGCATGAGTTAAAATATAAATCCCAGACATGAAGTTTAATGCGTCAGTCACTGTCGGTTGACTAAATGTTGTAACTACTAAGGAAATGACTGGTGAATTGCCGATCCATTATAAAATCGCTATCCAGTTGGCTATGTGGATTCGCTGTCAACTTAGTAAATACCTATCTAAACAAGGCAAAATCGCAGTCATCTTAAAGGCCCAACTGTAGTCTTTATAAAGGAGACTCACAATCATCTTAAAGGAAAATCACAGTCCTTAGAAAGGAAAACTCGCAGTCATCTTGAAGGCAAAATCATAGTCTTTAAAATGGAAAACTCGCAGTCATCTTAAAAAGGAAAAAATCATCAGACCAATATCTCCATGCAATGAATCGATTTCAAGTAAAAAAAAATGTAGAGCAATAAGTTCAGGCAATGAAAACGCCTTCAGAAGTCACACGACAATAAATAAATGCAAAACGCATTCCTGGAGAGGGAAACATTGCTAGGTAACAAGAAAAATCACAGTCTAGACAAGGGAAAAATCAGTGTACAATTATAAGCTTGTGAATTAAAAGTATTCTATACAGTAAAATTGCTCGCATTTGCAGTAAAATTCTATACAGTAAAATTCTATTACGGTAGAATTCTATACAGTAAAATATAAGCCTGTAAAATTCTATACAGTAAAATTCTATTACGGTAAAATTCTATACAATAAATTTCTATACAGTAAAATTCTATTACAATTAAATTCTATACAATAAAATATAAGCCTGTAAATTAAATATGCTCGCATTTGCCATTACATAAATCATTGTACATTAAACACAACAGAATGGAATAATTTTCGTTGTCATTAAATAAATATATAATCTAAGAGATAATTCATATTCGTTAGCTACCACCAAAATGTTGTCATTCTAATCATTGGTTTTATTAAGAAACCATGCAGAGTTTTAACATCAAGGTGGTGAGGTTTTTCCAAGAAAATTGCAGTCAATAAAAGTAAACAAAATGCCCACCAAAACACCCCACCACCCAGCAAGGTGTAGGCCTTTGATGGAGAAGAAAAAGATGCTAGCGTAATAAAATCGTAGGGCAAATCTACCCTTAAAGTAAAAACGAAAAGTAGTCCTACGAAGTGGAAAATCGCCATATTAACTAGGGGCAAATCGCAGTCACAACTGGTGGCCAAAAATGAAGAGAAAAAAAAAATTCGCCATCAATCAATAAATTGCAAGGTTAATTATTCGCATCAAGGCACAAGACAACACTCTACCTGGAACAATCAACCAGGCTAGACGACTGGGCAGAAACATCTTTCGCTCATCATCGTTGCACATAAAGGTATGGAATTAGGATCTATAGGTCTATTAACACCGAAGTGACGACCATCGATCCAGCTCCTGGCCGACTGCCCAGGCGAGGACTGATGAGCTAGGGATGAGGGAGAAGTAAGAAGTGCAACTCATCACAAAATCAATAAAACCATAGGATGGTCATGACATGCAGGGATCGAAAGACAAGGGAATCAATCAACTGCAAGATTAAGGCTATGGGCGAGATTCAATTATCAATTAAAATGCTAGGTAAATCATTTTATTTACCCAATTAAAATATAGAACTAAAAGTGTAAAGTATATTAATAATCTATCATGCAGAAATAAAGGAAGCATATTGTATCCCAAGTCGTCCGCTCTGATTTATTGTCCTGCTTTCTCTGTGCAGCTCCCGCTTGCCGACTGATGAGACTTCACCGATACCTCCCAGCCAACGCTAGGGGTACTCTTCTTCCCTTTAGCCCCTTGAGCCGCAAAGGGTCCACACACACTAATACAGAGAGAAACTAGCTCCCAGCTAACCTCACAAGCCCGATCTACCACTCCTCACTGAGCTGGGTATCCCAACTCCCACAAGCTATGTTAGTCAAGTCTAAAATTCTACAGTGTAACGTTACGCATAACAGAAGAGATCCATCATCCTCCTCCTCCCTTCTTTATATAGAGTTTCTAAGTCCCTTACTTTCCCAAAATCCCATTTAATTTAATGCTCAATAATTTAATTCATAAAAAGTCCTCCCCGTACATGTGTCACCCATCCCCTTTATTGCACCAAAAATTAATTCCATTAATTAATTAATTACCCCTATTTCCCTCACTCACCTAAAAGCATTCCTAGAATCGCTCCTAGGTGTCCCCAAATTCCCTTACACATATTAATGACTTACCCCCTTACTAATTTACTAGTTGAGTTTAATTTAGAAAGTTCTTAAATGCTAGATACCTTACTAAGTTTGTCTTTCTACTTTTTCCTTGTGTTTCCCCTTTATTTTTATGTTTCCCGCTTTTTCCTAGTTTCCTAATTCTTTTAGATTTCCCTCTTTCCCTTTTTATTTAAAACTCAAATTGGTAGGTGTAGAACATTAACTTTTCCCCCCTTCCCTTTTTAATTAATAAATTTTTAATTAGCATATGTGACAAAACACTCATTTCCCCTTTTTCCCCCTTTTTATTTTTATCGCCCAAAAGATTTTTTATAAATTAATGAATTTCTTTCCCCTCTCTCGTCACATGATTAATGATGATTATCATTATTATTTATTTTTATTTTCATTTTTATATAAATATATATTTTTATTTTTATCACAAGTATCACTTAGACCTAGACTTTAATTTCCTAGGTTGGGCGACATTTTATTAGGGAATTTGTTTTAAATCTTTCTCATCACAGTATTCATTCTAAGGCCATATAGGTTTATTCATTTATTATTTAAGAACGCGATGTGCCCTTCAGGAACCACTAGGTGCTCCAAGGGTGCCAGTCACCCCATTATGTTTCCCTTGTGCTACGTGCCCTTCAGGACGCACTACGTGCTCCAAGGGTGCCACTTGCCTCTTTCCGTTTTTCTTGCACGATGTGCCCTTCAGGACACACTACGTGCTCCAAGGGTGCCACTCACCTCTTGAATGACTTGGTAGACATCAAAACCCCTGGAGTCAATACTTCGCTAGGTGATATTGTGGGAGACTAAGGGCCTCTAAGGAATAAGGCCTATGCCTTATTGCACACCCCTTAGAATCATCGTGAGCGACAGTCACAGTCAGCCCTCATATTATCATGGGTCTTCTCGAATTAGGTAGTCGTTAACCTACAGTTCAAGCCATGAAGGGAGTGCTAGTAGGTTGTGGCAGGGTTGTTGTCCACACCTCTCCCTCAACGTCTCTGGTAGTCGTGTGTGACCCCTCTACTGCACATGTGAGTCTGGTCAACAAGATATCATTAGCCTGCATCATCAGTGAATCATGTCAGAAATATATCCATAATCATATCATCTAATCAGATGCACAAATGTCATATATACAACAAAAAAACCCCAATAGTCCACTCCCTAACCCGATCCGGAGTCCAAGGGGTTCCATCGATGCCTCTGCATCCCCGAGGTCCAAAATATTGCACACCCAGGAAAACTGAGTCAATAGCACATGTCTATGCCAATGTAGAAAAATAACATGTCATCAATTCATAGCACCTCATAATCATAATCAAATTCCCAAAAGTATAATAATTTGGATCACTTGCGAGCAAGTGTCCTCAAAGAATAAGTTCGCTCAGTGCGTGCAAGAGAGGGATGTTACATACACCCCCTCTTGGTCTAAACTTCATCCCAAAGTTTCACAGTATATAAGTGCCAAAATAATGTGTATCATAGTATCATAAGTTTATCTATCAAACAAAAATGGAAATTGTTGGCGCATATCATGTGCGTCCTCCCAGGTTGCCGAGTGTAGACTATAGTTGTCCCACTAGACCTTGAATTGATCTATTGTTGGATGTTGTAGTTGTTGAACGTGATGATCCAGGATATGGATTGACTCAGACGTGAGCACCCCCTAGTCCGATACCTGCAAGGAACTCATGTCAATAACATGTGTAGGATCACTAATACAATGTCTCAAAACAGATATGTGAAAAACATCATGCATACGCCTCAGGGAATCAGGCAAGGATAGTCGATAGGCCACAGACCCCTTCCTCTCCACAATGTCAAAAGGTCCCACGAACCTAGGAGAGAGTTTAGGACCCTTTCCAAACTTGATCAAACTCTTATGTGGTTTTACCCGCAAGAAGACTCGATCGCCAACCTCGTAACTACGGTCGACACGATGCGCATTGGCATAACTCTTTTGTCGATCCTGTGATTCTTTAATCATTTGTCTTATTGTTTGAATTTTCTCTTCCATTCCTTGGATCACTTATGGTCCCACCAAGACCCTATCCTCAAGCCGATCCCAACTCAAAGGCATATGACACGGTCGCCCGTAAAGAAACTTGAAAGGCTCCATCTTAATGGTGCTTTGGTAATTGTTGTTATAAGCAAATTCCACCAATGGAAATAATTCTTCCCAATTCTTTTGTTGGTCCGTCACGTACATGCGCAACATGTCCTCTAAGGTATGGTTTGTTCGTTTGATCTTCCCATCAGTCTTCGGGAGATACGCAATACTAAAGTTAAGTTGGGTTCCCAAGGCCTCTTGGAAACTAGTCCAAAATCATCCATTAAACACCGATCCTCGATCAGATATAATCCTCTTAGGCACACCATGTAGCCTCACAATATCACTGATGAAAACTCTAGCTATGTCAGGTGCTTGATACATCGTACGCAAAGGAATAAAATGAGAACTCTTCGTCAGAGTGTCGACTACTACGAAAATCAAGTCATGTCTCCTTGTCGTCAGTGGAAGCCCAACAATAAAATCCATCTAAATAAGCTCCCATTTTGATTCCGTAATAGCATGTGGTTGTAGTAATCATGTTGGACGTATTTATTCAACCTTTAACTATTGACATTCTAGACATCGGGCCACATAGTTGACTATGTCTCCCTTCATTCCTTTCCAGAAGAATAAGGGTTTAAGGTATTCCTTCATCCTCATGACTCCCGGGTGATCCATGTATACTTCTCTATGAGGTTCATTTAGGATCAGGCTCCTCAACTCGACGTTCGGTAGTACGTAAATCTGATTTTTAAACCTCAAAAATCCATCATCGTCAAACGTAAATCCTTCAAATATTGGTATCATCATTGTGTTTTTTCCGATAAAATCCTCGACCTCTTTGTACCAGTCATCGTCGCGTTGTAAAGTTAGAACCTTTTCAGGTAGATTCGTATGAAGAGGCAACACCGAAAAGATGTGGGGTCTCCGAATCAATGCATCTGCCACTTGGTTCACTGTTCCTTTTATTTAAGTAATCTTGAAATCGTACTCGCTAAGTAATTCTGACCAATGTCGTTGTCACGCGTTCAGGTCGCTTTGTGTAAAGATGTGTTGTAGTCCACAGTGGTCCATCCTTAGTTCAAATTTTCGTCCAACAAGGTAGTGTCTCCAAATTTTCTCCTCATGCCTTCTCGCATAGTTCTCCTCATGCCTTCTCGGTTTCCTCGAGACACTAGCATATTTGGCCCATTTTGCGATGGTTGTTTCGACGCTTATGAGACGTTATGTCATTGATATGGAGATGAATTTGGAGTCTCTGAAACGTCGGTTTAGGTGACATGGAATTTGCGATGAACTTGATCCAATGTCGCATAAGCGACAATATAGGCAAACAATCTTAAACCAACATTTCATCTAAATTGCGACAACAACTTTTATAGTTAAACCGACGCATCATTAAAAGTTGTTGTCGCCTATTTGACGACAACTTTTTGGTGTTTATGTAGTTAAACCGACGCATCAATAGAAGTTGTCATCGCCTATTCGACGACAACTTTTTGGTGTTTATGTAGTTAAACCGACGCATCAAAAGAAGTTGTCGTCGCCTATTCGATGATAACTATTCTATGTTTATATAGAAAAACCGTCGCATCGATAAAAATTTTCCTCGCCTATTTGACAACAACTATTCGATGTTTATATAGAAAAACCGTCGCATCGACGAACTTTTTTCGTCAATAGTATAGAAAATTCGTCGCAAGATTATTTACATTTGTCTCTCTTGTGCCGGCGATATCAAATTATGCTTGGATTCATTTCATATTTGGTTTATCAACTTGAAATATCAATTTGATACTTTGGCGCAGTACAGTAGCTAGACCTTCAGTCAAATACAAATATGAAACTTGGAATCATTAACATATCTACTAGAACATATGAAAAATAGGGTTTATGGTTTCCATGATGAATTGATGATGGAAAAAAGTGAGTGTGTCACTCAAATTTGGGTCTAAAAACCCTCCCATATCATTAAGGCATGCCAATAGTCTATCCATGAAAAATTTCAATGCTTCCAGAAACTGTTTGAAAAAATTTCAACGTTGGCCCCATTCGCAGGTCCATGTTGCCGGTGTCTAGTCCTCGTGCAATTTTCGTTCCTCCTTCATCGCTCCTCGTTCCTCTTTCCTTGACCATGGTGTAGTCCCCAAGATCCATTATTTTTGTAAAAAATTACATACTAATGGCATAAAATTATTGACAAACTTTTTTCGTCGATAGTATAGAAAATTCGTCGCAAGATTATTTACATTCGTCTCTCTTGCACCGACGATATTAAATGATGCTTAGATTCATTTCACATTTATTTTATCAACTTGAAATCTCAATTTGATACTTTGGCGCAGTACACTAGCTGGACCTTCAGTCAAATACAAATATGAAACTTGGAATCATTAACATATCTACTAGAACATATGAA
>SNQJ01S0118339.1:39213-66749 GCA_010110895.2 Picea sitchensis
TAACAAACATTCAAACAATATATATACATATATATAATTTTATATAAAATTGACAAAATAAAAATAAAAAAGATAATAAATATATAGTTAATTACGATGGTACGATATTCATTCGATCCGCCATCAATGTGACCATATTTCCTACAATGTTTTGTAGCTGTTGTTATTAAAATTATTATGGGACATCTGAGGCAACATTTTTTACAACGGAAATAACATCTACCATCACCCTTTTCACCTGCTTTACTTTTTTCCCCACTTCTAACAACATTCTGCGACAAAATTCCGCACAAAAATACCCTTCTGGAACCGTCGTTGTTATAGTAAGATTGTCACAACATATTCAAATCGTCAAATATTTATAGGCCAATTTTAGGTCACGATCGTTGCAACTGCAATGATAGTGACCTAAAAATATATATATATTTTATAGCTATTTATTTTAGGTCATTTTCAATGGTAAAGTTTGACTAAATTATTATGGTCAACTATCGTTGCTTATGCGACGAAGGTCGTCACTTATGAGACGAACATTGGCCATTATAGTTCATTCAAACTGTAGGCGTCGAAATTGCGATGAACATGGGGTATATTTAGAAAAAAAAAACTTTTTCTCTTGCATGTTGCGACGAAAGAGTACTTTCGTTGCAAGTGGTCGTCGCAAATTTTTCAATATGTAGTAGTGAGATGTAAGCGATCACTCGATTATCTTGCATGAAGACTCTACCTAAGCCTTCCTTTGATGCATCAGTGCATGCCAAGAATTCCACATCCATGTCAGGGACCTTTAGTATCGGTGTTGTTTTCAACAGCTCTTTAAGCCTCCCAAATGATTCTGCGCATTTCTCAGTCCAAACAAACTTCTTGTTCTTCTTCTGCAATTCCGTGATCGGATTTGCTATCTTCAAAAATCTCTCGATGAATCGTCGATAGTATCCTGCTAAACCCATGAAGATACGCACTTCCAGGACATTCATCGGCGCGGGCCATTCCATAATAGCCTCAACCTTTGCTGGATCCATGGCGATACCTTCACCAGAGATGACATTCCCTAAGTAGTGAATCCTCGATTGATAAAATGACCATTTGGACAACTTCCCGTATAATTTGTGATCTCGCAGACACTGCAGTACCAAGTTCAAGTGCTCGTCATGCTCCTCTGTCATCCAAGAGTAAATCAAAATATCATCAATGAATACTTGGACAAACTTGTCCAAGTACTCACGGAACAACCCATTCATCAAACTCATAAATACCCCTGGGGTATTTTTCAGTCCAAACGGTAAAACAATAAACTTGTAATGCCCAAACCTCATCTTAAAGACAGTCTTAGGGATGTCAGCCTTCTTAATCTGTAACTGGTGATATCCTGATCGCAAATCAATCTTTGAGAACATCGTTGCACCCTTCATCTGATCCAAATGATCATCAATCCTCGACAACGGATATTGATTCTTGATCGTTTCCTTGTTCAATTGATGGTAGTCAATGTAGAGCCTCCCCAACTCATCCTTATTTCATATGAAAATAATAGGCGCACCCCACGGTTACACACTTGGACGTATTAGTCCCAGGTCCAACAATTCCTTCAGTTGCATTCTCAACTCCTGTAACTTCGGGGTCGATATCTGATAAGGCGTTCTAGCTATCGGTTTAGTCCCCAGTTTTAGGTCTATAGTAAACTCCAATTACCTCTCCAACGGAATTATAGGTAACTCCTCCGAAAATACTTCTTCAAACTCTCTCACCACTGGAAGGTGTTCTATACCTTCTACTATACCCTTTTCATTTAATGCAAGGATCGCATAAAGCTTACATCCCTTGCGCATACTCTTCCATAGCTGCAAGGAAGAGATGAACCTTGGGGAAACTCCCTGGTTCCATCCTACAATCATGCGTCTTTTTCCCTCATCATCAACCAAGATCAACCATTTCATCTTATAGCTGAGTATCGCCTCATGTGATTCCAACTAGTCCATACCGATCACGACGTCATAAGATCCTAAGGGCGTGATGTATAGGTTGGCCCTGGTGACAAAGTCTCCCAGTTTAAGGGTACAACCCGTAACCCTTCCTCCATCCTTCTGTTTGTCTCCCGAAGCCATCTCTACAAAGCTAAACTCATCCTATTTGACTGTCTTTACCTTAATCCTTTTTAGCACTGCACCAGAAATGAAACTCGCGGTAGCACCAGGATGTACCAAAATACTAAGGGTCTGGTTAGCGACGATACCTGATGTCTTGAGAACAATCGATTGGTGATATGCTTGGTGGTTATTCACCACTGCATGAATCCAATGGGCCTTTCCCAAATCTCCCATGGTAGTGGGTCTGGCTAATCCATATGCTCTAGTCCTCTCCACTATGCAGTCGTGCTGGTAGTGTGGCTCCCCAAACGTCCAACACCCATTTTTTGTTCCAGTACTCTTGGTACCCGAAGTAGAAGATGACAACCCATCGGCCTGGAATCCTGGTATGTTCTATTGAACATGCCTAAACTTATTCTACTATGGTCGATGTTGTTGTTGATGTTGTGGTCCACAATAAGGTGTCCAATGTTGAGGTGTCGATCGCCGAGGTGTAGTGAAAGTGGATCCCCTCCGGAAGACACGATATCCTGGCATATGTCTAGCTAGTGTCTGATGTTGTTGCGCACCAGAAGACACATGACTTGTTGGTCTCGCTGGAGTCCTACTCTGACCCCCGATGATAAGCTCCTCCTCTACTATGAGGGCCTTCTGGATGAAATAATGCAAGGTTTGAGGCATCATAATCCTAACCTTTGCATGTATACTGACATTAAGGCCGAATATGAACCTATTGACCTTAAGTTTCTCAGTATTAATATGTGGAGCATATCGAAGAAGCTCCATAAAATGGGCCCCATACTCGGGAATCGTACGGCTGCCCTGTCGAACTCATTGAGCTGACACTCAATGAACTCCTCTGATAGGTACCTCTCTCGGAACCGTTCCTCAAATATTTCCCATGACACGTCTTCGACGGCCATGTTCAGTTGTGGCAGGAGCGTCTTCCACCATAGAAGAGCGCTCCCCTTCAGTTGAAATACCACCATGCAGACCTTCAAGTTGGATGTATAGTCATGAAGTGCAAAGCATATCGCCATATTCTCCAACCATTCCTTGGCGGCTGCGTCATTCGAGGCACCAAAGAACTCGGGAAATTTGACCTTCTCGAGTTCGCGGTGAATGCTACCAGTACCAACTGGAGCGCGCGGTGGATCCTTAGGGGGTGTCGATGCCTTGGCCTCCTCTCTATCCAAATGACTGATCAGTGCCTCAGACATGCGCTGAAAAGATCTCATCAGTCCAACCACATCACCCACCGCTATCTTCTCCTGCCTGACAACATGTTCGTCTCTCTAGGGGTTAGACCCCTCTGGCGTGGATGCTACTAGAGGCGTTGCGCCTCCTCCCCTAGCACCCCGTCGTCTACCTCGACGACTTCCTCTAACCATGATTACATGCACAAATACAAGTCAACTTAATTAGCAACATTATAATCAAATATCATATCAATGAAATTCGTAGTGATCCCAAGTCACGGGTTGAACCCGCTCTGATACCATATGTAACAACCCCCCTTCAATACGACTACAAGTGAATCAGAAGTGAAAAATTGTTTTTTTTTTAATAGGAAAGAAGGCGATAACAACAACAGTTAACCACACAACTGACGACAAATGCAAGCACACAGTCTAGGAAACAAACATCTATGACTCCACACACTGGCACAAGAGTGACTAGGAGAAACATGCATAAACAACAAGGAGAAAATACTACCTGCCCGACGCAAGCATGACCACGTCTACAAGCTAAAGGACAACATCCCTATCCCAACACCATGGCCCCGATGACCATTTGACTAGAACCTCGATGGCACACAACCAATGCATGGAAGGCACAGACTTCGGCCAAGTTATCATTCACCTCTGTCCAATGGGGCACGCCATGATCCCCTCATCAGGACTCATGTCATCCCTAGGTGATAGGTGCGGTGATAACCCTGGCGCTACCTAACCTATTTGGACCAAGGACTCAAGATAAATCCAACATGCCAAGGGTCGAAATAACTGACAGGGAGACTATGCCTACACCCCCAAGCAATGGGTAATCAAGAAGCAAGAAGAAATTTCTCAACAAAGAGCAATCCAATAAATGATTCGTTGATGACCAAGAAGCCCTAGGGTTAAGAAAGAATTCTAGGAGTGAAGGGTAGACTATTGTAACCAACCATCCCAAAACGCAACATTATGACTTGTCTAACAAGGAAAGATATTAAGATAAAAGTCCGCAACAACTGGTATGGATTTTTGTTAGTAAAAGGGGTGTTAATAATTCCCTTGAATAACAAACAACCTTTATTTTCCTCAATATCTAATCACTCCAAGAATAAGTTAGTTGAGGTAATTATTTATTACGTCTCACCCATTAAACACTAAATCTCTGACACCTAAAGATATTATATATCTCGATCGCATACTAGCCTTAATATCTCATATAAATGTTATGCTGCTAAATAAAATAATTGTTGCATTTAAATAGATGTGCATGATTAATGTATCTGTTAAACCATCACTTTAGGGTTGTTTAATTTCCATGATTAACATTTATATAACAACGACATTAGCATGAGTTAAACAATAAATCCAAGACATGAAGGTTAATGTTCCAATCACTGTTGTTTGACTAAATGTTGTAACTACTAAGGAAATGACCGGTGAATTGACGATCCATTATAAAATCGCTATCCAGTTGGCTATGTGGATTTGTTTTCAACTCAATAAATACATGTCTAAATAAGGCAAACTCGCAGTCATCTTAAAGGCCCAACCACTGTCTTTATAAAGGCAACTCGCAGTAACTTAAAGGCAAATCACAGTCCTTAGAAAGGCAAACTCGCAGTCATCTTGAAGGAAAAATCATAGCCTTTAAAATGGAAAACTCGTAGTCATCTTAAGGGACAAATCACAGTCCTTAAAAAGGAAAAAATTGGCAAAGAAATATCTCCATGCAATGAATCGCTTTGAATTAAAAAACAATGCAGAGCAATAAGTTCAGGCAATGAAAACGCCTTCAGAATTTGTAGGGCAATAAATAAATACAAAACAAATTCCTGGAGAGGGCAACGTTGCCAGGTAACAAGAAAAATCGCAGTCTGGACAAGAGAAAAATCACTGTACAATTATAAGATTGTGAATTAAAATTATTCTATACAGTAAAATCGCTCGCATTTGCAGTAAAATTCTATACGGTAAAATTCTATTACAGTAAAATTCTATACAGAAAAATATAAGCCTATAAAATTCTATACAGTAAAATTCTATACAGTAAAATTCTATTACAGTAAAATTCTATACAGTAAAATATAATCCCGTAAATTAAATATGCTTGCATTTGCCATTACATAAATCGTTGTACATTAAACACAACAGAATGGAATAATTTTCATTGTCATTAAATAAATATATAATCTAAGAGATAATTCATATTCGTTAGCTGCCACCAAAATGTTGTCATTCTAATTGCTATTTTTATTAAGAAAGCGTGCAGAGTTTTAACATCAAGGCGGTGAGGTTTTTCTAAGCAAATTGCAGTCAATAAAAGTAAACAAAACACCCACCAAAATGCCCCACCACCCTGCAAGGTGCATGACTTTGATTGAGAAGAAAAACATGCCAGGGGAATACAATTGCAGGGCAAATCCGCCCTTAAAGTAGAAACAAAAAGAAGTCCTACAAAGTGGAAAATCGCTAGATTAACAAGGGGAAAATCGTAGTCACAACCAGTGGCCAAAAACGAAGAGAAAAAAACCTTCGCCATCAATCAATAAATTGCAGGGTTAATTATTTGCATCAAGGCACAAGACAACACTCTACCTGGAACAATCAACATGGCTAAACGGCTGGGCAGAAACATCCGTCGCTCATCATTGTCACACAGAAAGGAAAGTCATTAAGATCTATACGTCTATTAACACCAAAGTGACGACCATAGATCCGTCTCCTAGCCGACTGCCCAGGCGAGGACTGATGAGCTAGGGACGAAGGAGAAGTAAGAAGCGCAACTCATCACAAAATCAATAAAACCATAGGACGCTCATGACATGCAGGGATCGAAAGCCAAGGGAATCAATCAACAACGCGCTTAAGGCTATGGGGGAAATTCAATTATCAATTAAAATGCTAGGTCAATCATTTTATTTAACTAATTAAAATACATAACTAAAAGTGTAAAGTATACTAATAATCTACCATGCAGAAATAAAGGAAGTGTATCGTAGCCCAAGTCGCTTGCTCTGAGTTGTTGTCCTACTTGCTCCATGTAGCTCCTGCTTGTCGATCGATGAGACTTCACCAGTACCTCCCACCCAACGCTAGGGGTACTATTCTTCCCCTTATCCCCCCGAGCCATAAAGGGAACACACACACTAATACAGAGAGCAGTTAACTCTAATCTCGCCTCGCAAGGCCGAGCTACCACTCCTCACCGAGTTGGATATCCCAACTCCTTCAATCTAAGTCAGACAAGTCTAAAATTCTGCAACGTAACGTTACACATAATGATGCAGGAGAATCGCTCACTCATCAAGCGAGCCAGCGCGTGGAGCAGAAAGGATAGTTGGACAACGCCTATATCAGTTTTGAAATGCTTTGGAGGTTGTTGCGTCGTTCTTTAATGAAGTCATATTTAAAGAAGCGCACTTGTATTGTAAATGGACCTTGAGCCTTTAAGCTCTCGTCCTTAGTAGATAGGAAGGCATTTAATAGATTTAATGATGTTAGATAGGAATTAATTGTAGATTTGATAGTCGTAGAATTCGAGAGGGAAAACGGAATATAGGCACCCCCCTTTGTACATTGTATGATGATTCTGAATGATGGAAGCATTCATAAGGGAGGAGAAGAGAAAAGTAGAGAACCTATGAAGAACCCCCATGTATAGATTGAATTAATAGAAGAGAGTCTTTGATTCAACTCCATGGTTTGTGTTGTTTCTCTGTGTTGATATTATGCTCATGGATGTTTGCTTTCTTGTATGCATTTTCTTTTGAATATGTTGTGCATGTGATTTCAGAGGTTTAACTGAAGTCTGTGATAAAAGAGAATGAGTTTCAATTGTTTCTCTGTTTGAGCCAGGAGATTCCTGCATAGAGTGCAGTCGAATTCATCCACATAGAGTGCGTTGATGAGGCTCAATAGATAAACTCTTATCCTCATCTGCCCAGAAGTTGAAGTGGGTTGTTCGAGCCGTGCAGAAGAAGTGCAGGTCAAACTTGAAGTTTCAGCTGCTAGTTTGAGTAAAGGGAGGCATAGACTGTTGTTGCCTGAAGCGCACAGATTCTGAAAGACTCAACATTTCAAGAGTTGTTGAGGTCAAGCACAAGCGTGTACGCAAAGTCTCTGAGGGAATCAGAGTTGTCAAAGCTCAGGAGGGACAGTTCCTTCGTGATTCCTGGGAGAAGGACCCAGGTGAGGTTCAAACCGGGGGAACTTTGAAGCGGAAGAAATCCTCGAGGAGGAGAATCAACGACCAGAGTTCGCAGAGGAGAATCGTGAAATTTCGTTGACCTTCAGATCTGAAGAAGGTTGCGAGGGAATTAAATATTAAGCACAGAAAGACCAAGGGCCATCGCGACTTGGCATATCGGGTTTCCCAGAGGTAAGAGTCTTACACTCGTTGAAATCGTGATTCGCGATTTCCCGAAGTCGTTGGAGTCGTTGATCACGACAGGGACACGTGGCGCGAGATCCCGGGAGGTCAGGATTCGGCACTTCGGAACTTTTGGCGTCGAAATAATTGTGGAGGATTAGCTAAATCCCGAATCGTGATGGGTCCCACGGTGATATCGTGGAGTATTGACAGGTGGCATCGCATATCGGGGTTCGGGGTTTGGGAGGTCCTGTGAAACGGGGCCACGGAAATCATGAATCCCCGATCGGTGATTTCCCGATTTCCACAGGTGTGTGTGGGTCCCAAGCGTCCCAGTAGCGAGGACAGGTGTCATCGGAGAATCAGCACATTGGGTCTCGGGTAATTGAGAGGCAAGAAACCCGCGACCATAAGACTCATGATTTCGCGAAGTCCGATTTCTCGATTATGAAGGGAGATCAGTGCAGAATACCCTGTGGGTAACAAAGTTCCCGATACGGTATTTGAAGAGCAATTTCAACTCTTCGGGCTAGTGAAGAAGAAAGAGGTCCTGGCAGTTGAGGACGTACCTCTGAGGGGCGTTGTGCACCAGAGTGGTATCAGAGCCAAGGGGAGTTTCTGAACTCAGGGAGTCAGGACAGGCTGAAACTAGTAGCACTAGTGCAGAAGAGTTCGCTGAGGCGATGCAGGAACTTCACAGCCAGGTGAAGCAGCGGTTGCAGAAGTCCAATCAAGAGTATAAGCGCAGAGCCGATCAGCGAAAGAGACAACTTCAGTTTGAAGTTGGAGACATGGTTCTGGCACACCTGAGGAAGGAAATGTTCCCAAGGGGAACATATAACAAGCTCAAGATGAAGAAAATCGGGCCGTGCAGAGTCCTGAGGAAATTCGGGGAGAACACATATGAGCTTAAGTTGCCGGATGATATCGGTATATCTCCGATTTTTAATGTTTTGGATTTGTACCCATATAGGGCTGGAGAAGAAGAAACTAGGACTGAGGAACCAGAAGTCCAGTGGCAGAAGAAGATGTCGATAGCTGAAAAGCCGCAGAAGGAGTTCATACTGGACAAGCGAGTAGGTAGAAAGACCAGGCGAAAGCAGTATTTTGAAAACCTGGTGAAATGGAAGAACCACCCAGTGGAAGATGCCAGCTGGGAGACTGAGGTAGTTTTACAGAGGCATGGACAAACCATGCAGGAACTCATGGAAAGGAGCCCATGAAAATTTTCAAGCCGAGGAGTATATGATGCAGGAGCATCGCTCACTCATCAAGCGAGCCAGTGCATGGAGCAGAAAGGACAGCTGGACAACGCCTATATCAGTTTTGAAATGCTTTGGAGGTTGTTGCATCGTTCTTTAATGAAGTCATATTTAAAGAAGCACACTTGTATTGTAAATGGACCTTGAGCCTTTAAGCTCTCGTCCTTAGTAGATAGGAAGGCATTTAATAGATTTAATGATGTTAGATAGGAATTAATTGTAGATTTGATAGTTGTAGAATTCGAGAGGGAAAATGGAATATAGGCACCCCCCTTTGTACATTGTATGATGATTCTGAATGATGGAAGCATTCAGAAGGGAGGAGAAGAGCAAAGCAGAGAACCTGTGAAGAACCCCCATGTACAGATTGAATTAATAGAAGAGAGTCTTTGATTCAACTCCATGGTTTGTGTTGTTTCTCTGTGTTGATATTATGCTCATGGATGTTTGCTTTCTTGTATGCATTTTCTTTTGAATATGATGTGCATGTGATTTCATAGGTTTAACTGAAGTCTGTGATAAAAGAGAATGATTTTCAATTGTTTCTCTGTTTGAGCGAGGAGATTCCTGCATAGAGTGCAGTCGAATTCATCCGCATAGAGTGCGTTGATGAGGCTCAACAGATAAACTCTTATCCTCATCTTCCCAGAAGTTGAAGTGGGTTGTTCAAGCCGTGCAGAAAAAGTGCAGGTCGAACTTGAAGTTTCAGCCGCTAGTTTGAGTAAAGGGAGGCATAGACTGTTGTTGCCTGAAGCGCACAGAGTCTGAAAGACTCAACATTTCAAGAGTTGTTGAGGTCGACCACAAGCGTGTATGCAAAGTCTCTGAGGGAATCATATTTTTCAAAGCTCAGGAGGGACAGTTCCTTCGTGATTCCTGGGAGAAGGACCCAGGTGAGGTTTGAACCGGGGGAACTTTGAAGCGGAAGAAATCCTCGAGGAGGAGAATCAACGGCCAGAGTTCACAGAGGAGAATCGCGAAATTCCGTTGACCTTCAGATCTGAAGAAGGTTGCGAGGGAAATAACTCTTAAGCACAGAAAGACCAAGGGCCATCGGGACTCGGCATATCGGGTTTCCCAGAGGTAAGAGTCTTACACTCGTTGAAATCGCGATTCGCGATTTCCCAAAGTCGTTGGAGTCGTTGATCACGACAGGGACACGTGGCGCGAGATCCCGGGAACCTTTCTTTCCTTAAGTGCGCCAGAACCATATCCCCAACTTCAAACTGAAGTTGTCTCTTTCACTGATCAGCTCTGCGCTTATACTCCTGATTTGCATCCATCAGTCGATGCTTCACCTTCATGTGAAGTTCCTCCATCACTTCATCGAATTCTTCAGCACGAGCGCTGCTAGTTTCAGCCTGTCCTGACTCCCTAAGCTCAGAAACTCCCCTCGGCTGTGTCCCATACAAAATCTGGAATGGACTCTTACCTGTGTTCCGATTCACCGAATCGTTGTACGCGAACTCTGCCTGTGGTAATATCTGGTCCCAACTGCTATGGTGCTCTGTCACCAAGCTTCTCAATAGATCCCCCAGACTTCTATTTACCACTTATGTCTGCCCATCCGTCTGCGGATGATAAGATGAACTAAAAGCCAAATTAGTTCCCAGTTTCTTCCATAGTGTCCTCCAAAAATGACCTATGAATTTTGTATCCCTGTCCGAGACTATGCTTCTCGGCAATCCATGCAATCTGACAATTTCTTTGAAAAACAAATTTGCGATGTGTGTCGCATTGCTGGTTTTCTGACATGGAATAAAATGTGCCATCTTCGAAAACCTGTCCACCATGATGAAGATGGAATCAACTCCTCGTTGAGTCCTTAGCAAACCCAAAACAAAATCCATGCTAATGGCTTCCCATGGCCTTTCCGGTATGGGTAATGGCTGATATAACCCAGCATTTTGTTTTTGGCCCTTCGAATGTTGACATATCCGACACCTGTCAACAAACCTCTTAACATCTGCTCGCATGCCTGGCCAATAATACGATTCGCTCAGCTTGGCGAATGTTTTGTCATGTCCAAAATGACCTGCTAAGCCTCCACTATGATTTTCCTTCACCAAATTCTCCCTCATGGAGCAATTTGGAATGCACAGTTGATTGCCCTTAAACAACAATCCATCCTGGATCATATATTCCAGCCACGGACTCCGATCCCTGAGAACTGGATTCTCTGCTGCCTCGTATGCTTCTGCAAAATCTACATCACTTGCATACATGTCCTTAAGGTCTTCAAAACCCAAGGTTTTGACTCTAAACTCCTGCAACAACAAACATTTCCTGCTCAAAGCATCAACCACTTTGTTAGCAGTTCTTGAAATGTTTTTTATCACAAATGTAAAATTTTGCATGTACTCTACCCATTTTGCATGCTTCTGGTTCAACTTATTCTGTTGACTCACGAACTGCAATGCTTGATTATCGCTGTACAAAACGAATTCCTTGGGTATCAAGTAATGCCTCCACTTTTTCAATGCCTGTATAATGGCATAAAACTCTTTATCGTATGTGGAGTATTTCAGCTTTGCATCATCCAGTTTCTCGCTGAAATATGCAACAGGTCGGTCATCCTGACTCAAGACCCCTCCAACAGCATATCCACTGGCATCACATTTCACCTGAAACATTTTCTGAAAATCAGGCAACACCAACACTGGTTGCTCTGTTATCTTTCGCTTCAACAGATTGAAGCTCTTTTCAGCTTCTGTTGTCCAGTGAAAAACTTTATGCCGTTTCTTCACGGTGTCCATCATTGCGGCGCTAATTCCACTGAAATTCCGAATGAATTTTCGGTAGAAACTAGCCAAACCATGAAAGCTCCTTACCTCAAAAACATTCCTCGGAGATGGCCAAATCCTGATCACTTCTACCTTTTTAGGATCCATCCTTAATTCATTCGTCGAGATTACAAAACCCAAATAAATGAGTTATGTCTGCATGAATGAGCACTTCTTCATGTTAACCAACAATTTCTCCTGCTGTAGCCTTCTCATCACAATTGCTAAATGCCTCAAGTGTTCAGCCCTGGTCTTGCTGAAAATTAATATGTCGTCTAGATATACAACAACAAACTTACCGATGAATTCCCGCAGGACTTCATTCATCAGTCTCGTGAATGTGCTCGGCGCGTTCGTCAACCCAAACGGCATGACCAGCCATTCGTACAAACCCTCGTTTGTTTTGAATGTCGTCTTCCATTCATCTCCTTCTCTCATCTGGATCTGATGATATCCGCTCTTGAGATCAATCTTCGAAAAATAATTTTCCCCGCTTAGGCAATCCATCAAGTCATCCATTCTCGGTAGTGGAAATCTGTACCTGATGGTAATTTTTTTTATCGCTCTGGAGTCTGTACACATTCTCCAGCCTCCATCCTTCTTCGGACTTAGTACTGTCAGAACAGCACACAGACTCAAACTTTCCCTCACCAGTCCTTTATCCAACAGATCATGTACCTGCCTTTTGACTTCCTCATTCTCCTGAGGTGTCAATCTGTACGCTGCCTTATTCGGTAAACTTGCTCCGGGTATGAGGTCAATATGGTGACTCACACTCCTCATCGGTGGTAACGAACGAGGTATTTCATCGATGATGATGTCAGCGAACTCTCCCAGCAGTTCCTGAATCTCATCTGGCAAGTCGTCCACTCTCGTGCTTGTCAGGACAATTCTCGGCTTCTTGACAACAAAGAATTGTGGATCTTCATCCTTCTCCATCTCTGTGAGAAGTTCCTTCCCACTCATGAGAAGTATTGTGTCATTTACTTCCGGCTTCACTTCCTTATCCTTTATCGGAAGCAACTTATGAATTCTCCCATTCTTCTCTAGTGTATATGTGTTCATCTTTCCGTCATGAATCACATTTCTGCTATACTGCCATGGTCTACCCAGCAGTATATGACATACGTCCATGGGAATGACATCACACAAAATCTCAGCATGATAATTCCCAATCTTGAATTTAACTAAGCATTGTTTAGTGACACTTACCCGATGTCCTTTCTGTAACCACGAGACTTTATATGGACTCGGGTGCTTAGTCGTCTCCAGCTCTAGTTTTTCCACCATCTCGGTCGAAACGAGATTATCGGTGCTCCCACTGTCAACTATGACTTTGCATTTCCTGTTTTTGGCTGTACAAGCCGTTCTGAACAGTCTGCTCCTCTGCACTGAGCTCTCCACCTCTTTATCAGGTGTCAAAAGAATCTTATGCATCCCAAGCGACCTTCCGCTGTCTGCATCTTCTGCCTCAGCATCACACCTTTGCGCCTCAGTGATGTGAGTTTCTCCTCTGTCCACTTTCCTGTCTGGATAATCAATGGCTTTATGTCCGTATTTTCCACATGTAAAACATGTGATGATTCCTCCACGACCTCTTCCTCTACTTCGGGTACGAGGAAGTGTATTGGCATCAGCATAAACGCCACCCTGCTCTGTATGTTGCCTCCTCGACTCAACATATTTCTGCCTTGGTTGTGAGGTTCCACCTCCCTCAACCTTTCCTTGAGGTCTCTTCCATTCCTCTTTGGGTTTCTGGAATTTTTCCTGGGCAACCGCTTTGCCTCTGGGATGACTCCTGCCTCGCCCTCGTTGTCCCTGCTTTCGGCTCAGCTTCTCCTCGGCTTTCAGAGCCATCTGGTAGATATCCTCAACTGTTCAGATGGTAACCATGATTAATTCATCCTGAATGTCATACCTCAACCCATTCAGGTATCTTTCCACCTTTTCATCATCGCTCTCCCGATGACCTGCTCTAATGTTGAGCCTGTAAAATTCCTCGGTGTACTCCTTCACCATCATCATCTTCTGTCTTAGGTTCTGCATTTTCCTGAATAGTGTGATCTGATAATCTCTGGGGATGAACTTCGCTTTCATCTTCGCGATCATCCTATCCCAACTCTTAATTTTTTGTTTTCCTCTGCAGCGCCTATCAGCCTGCAACTCATCCCACCATAAGGTTGCATGTCCTTTCAACTTGGTAACAGCATGCCTTACCTTCTTGTCCTCTTCGATATCCTCATAATCGAAGTAGGTGTCGAGTGCTCGGATCCAATCCAGCAACTCTTCTGCATTTAGACTCCCCTCATAGACGGGAATGTCCATCTTGGTCTTTGAGCTCATCCTGGCGATGGCTCTAATCAACCTCTCTGTCGAGGCATCTTCGGCTGAGACCTCTTCTGCATCATGTCCAGCTTCCTCTTCCACCTCGGAATCACTGAACTCTCCAGCAACAGCTCCGCGTCTCTATGCTGTCTCCATCTCCTCGAGCCTAGCTCGGAGATCTCTCATTTGGCGCTCCATTTCCTGATTCCCTTCTGGTCTACCCCTTCTTCGGGCATCCCTGTCTTCTCGATCAGGTGACTGTCTCTCTCTTCTCGGCGGCATGGTGAAATCCACTTCTCTCTGCTACCGAGACAAAGAGAACTCTTCTCCGGCTCTGATACCACTCTGACGCAAGTGTCACGACCCTCAATGGTCGGACCCGCTCTCACTAGGACCTTCTCTTTCTCTCAGGCCGAAGAGTCAAAGAACTCTTCCTGCTCCTCTCGGGAGTTTTCTCTACCCACAGATTTCCTTTGGCGATCTCCCCTTCGCTTCTCGGGAGATCGGGTTTCGCGGTATCGCGAAACTCGGGAACATAGTCACAGGAAACTCAAAGCCCCGAACCCCGATGACACCTATCCTCCACTAAATCTCGTGGTCCCACTCAGCCACGTCACTGTGTCCCTTGTGCGATCAGGAATCGCGGGATCGCGATGTCACCGGTCGTGATTCCTTTGCAACAAGAATTGTCGAATGCCGAATCCCGACCTCCCGGGATCTCGTGCCACCTGTCCCTTTGATAATCGATGGCTCCCGTAGATTCGGGAAATCACGAGTCACGATTTTGACGAGTCTGTGCCTCACCTCGCCAAACACCGAATGCCGATATGCGATGGCTTGATTATTCCTTTGCCTCAGTACTAACTCCCGCGCAACTTCTCCTCGATCCAACGATCGACGGGGTTTCGTGATCTTGCCTACGAACCCTGGCCGTCAATTATCCTTCTTTGGAGGATCCTTCCGTTCCAAGCTCTGCCCTGTTCGGAACTTCTCCTGGGTCTGTCCCCACAATGTTCACAATGGAGTCATTACTCCTAAGCTTGATCCCTCTGACTCCTTCAGAGATTTTACCCACGAGTTTCTCAACAAACCTCCAACCACTCTCAAAGTGTTGAAGTCACCCAGACTCTGTGCACTCACAATCACAGGAATCCCTGGTTCCCTTTGCTCAGGCAAACTGCTGAGACTTCTATCCAGCCTGCATTTCACCTGCACGGCTCTAATAACTCAATTCAACTTCTGGGCAGATGAGAATAAGATTTTAACGGTCTGGCCTCATCAACGCACTCTATGCGGATGAATTCCACTACACTCTATGCAGGAATCTCCTGGCTCAGATAGAGAAACAATTGAAACTCATTCTCTCCTCTCTTACAGATTTCAATTCAACTATGAAATCACATACACACCATATCAAAGCAAATGCATGATAGAAAGCAAACATCCATGAGAATAATATCAATACAGAGAAACAACACGAACCATGAAAGATGAATCAAAGACTTCCTTCTATTAATTCAATCTGTACATGGGTGTTCTTCACTAGTTCTCTGCTCTGCTCTTCTCTTCTGAATGCTTGATGATCCAGAAATAATAATGTTACAATGTACAAAGGAGGGTGCCTATATTCCGTTTGCCCTCTCGAAACATAAAAACTATCAAATCTACAATGAATTCCTATCTAACATCATTAAATCTAATAAATTCCTTCCTATCTATAATACAATACAAGTGCGCTTCATTAACTCTTTACATTAATGTTTGGCGCAACCAGATCAAGGTGTTTCAAAAAAAGAAATTTGTTGGTTTGTCCAGCTATCTTTCCCTGCTCCACGCGCTGGCTCGCTTGATGAGTGAGCGATGCTCCTGCATCACAAACTCTCCCAGGTTAAGGATACAACCCATAACCTTTCCTCCAATCTTTTGTTTGGATCCCGAGGCCATCTCTACGAAGATAAACTCATCCTGTTCGACTGCCTTTAAATTAATCCTTTTTAGCACTGCACCAGAAATGAAACTCTTGGTAGCACTGGGATATATCAAAATACTAAGGGTCTAGTCAGAGACAGTACCTATCATCTCGAGCATAGTCGACTGATGCTCTGCCTGGTGGCTATGCATCGCTGCATGAATTTGATGGGCCTTGCCCAAATCTCCCATAGTAGTGGATCCAGCTGATCCAGACGCTCTAGTCCTCTCCACAGAGAAGTCACGCTAGTAGTGTGGCTCCCCACACATCCAACACCCCTTCTTCAGCCCAGTAGTCCTGGTACCCGAAGTAGAAGATGATGGCCCACCAGCCTGGAATCCTGGTTTGTTCTGCTGAACAGGCCTAAACTGTTGCTTCTACGGTCGATGTTGTTGCTGATGCTGTGGTCCCTGATAAGGTGTCTGTTGCTGAGGCGTCGGTCACCGAGGTGTAATGAAAGTGGATCCCCTATGGAAGCCACAATATCCTGGCGTATCTCTGGCTGGTGTCTGATTCTATTGTGCACCAGATGACACCTACCCTGCTGGTGTTGCTGGAGTCCTGGTCTGAACCCCACTAATAAGCTCCTCCTCTACTATGAGGGCCTTCTGGATGGCATCATGCAAGGTTTGAGGCATCAAAATCCTAACCTTTGCACATATGTTTCCTTTAAGGGAGAACACAAACCTGTTGACCTTAAGTTTCTCAATGTTAAGATGCGGAGCATACCATAGCAGCTCCATAAAACGGGCCTCGTACTTGGGCACCATATGACCACCCTGTCATAAGGCATTGAACTCATTGAGATGATGCTCAATGAATTCCTTTGATAGGTATCTCTCTCGGAACTGTTCCTCAAATAGTTCCCATGACACATCTTTGACGGCCATGTTTAGCTGTGGTAGGAGCATCTTCCACCATAGAAGAGTGCTTCCTGTCAGTTGGAAGACCACCATGTGGACCTTCATATTGGAGGTATAATCGTGAAGTGCAAAGCACATCTCCATATTCTCCAACCATGCCTCAGTGGCTGTTTCATCCAGGGCACCAAATAACTCGGGAAATTTTACCTTCTCGATCTCCTGATGAATGCTACCAGTACTAACCGGAGTGCGCGGTGGACCCTCAAGGGGTTCCGACGCTCTGGCCTCATCTCTGTCCAAATGACTAATCAGTGCCTCAGACATGTGCTAAAAAGATCTCATCATTCCGACCACATCACCAACTGCTATCTGCTCCTACCCGACAACCTGTTAGTCTCCCTAGGGGTTATATCCCTCAGGCGTGGATGTTGCTGGAGGCGTCACGCCTCCTCCCCTAGTTTTTTATGGGTTAAGAAGCAAGAGGCGATAATGACAACGGTTTAACCACACCACTAATGACGAACGCAAACACGCAGTCCAGGAAACAGGTTACTATGACACCACACACAAGCTCAAGACAACTGGCATGACATGCACAAATAACAAGGAGGACAACTACCCGCCTGACTCAACACGACCATGCCTACAAGCTAAGGGACAACATCCCCATCCCAACATCATGGCCTAGATGAACAAAGACTAGAACCTCAAGGCTCGCGAACCTAACGCCTAAAGCCATTCAACCCTTGCGCCAAAGTCAAAATACGATGCTTAGCCACACTCACAGGGTAAGCACCGACTCCAACCAAGATATCATTCGCCGCTAACCCATAAGGCATGTCGTGATCCCCTCATTAGGAATTGTGTCATTTTCAAGTGATAGACGTGCAACATAAGCTATTGGGACTAAGGACTCTTGATAAAAATTTCGACGTGCTAGGAGGCAAAACAATTGACACAAAAACTCACCCACACCCCAACAATAGGTCGACGAGATGCTAGAGGACGACACAAGGAAGACGCTAACCAACAAGGATTCATCAACAAACCAACCAATAACACATCTAAAATAGTCCATACTGACAGTATAAATTTAACATAGATTACGAATCTAATAGTAAGTCAAGTTTCAATTAGTCACCAATTGAAATTTTATATTACCATTGAATTCAACAATTCTAAATTGCAATGAAGTCAATATACGTCAATTTAAATTAACATTAAGGACAATCTAAATTGGCATTCCGAGATTAATCACCCAATTACCATTCCACATAGCAGTTAACCTCCTAAACATTCAGTAACAGAATCAATGTACGAGTTGCAATGATCACGCTTGTTGTCGACATTAATTTATAAATTGTCATCAAGGTATCATCAATTTAAGCTTAAAGAAAATCAAATTTAGCCCGCTTAATTAAGTCAATGCTACCACTATAACCCAAGTTACATTCTTACTGAAAGGTCGGTTTAATCAATGTAAAATCTGAAGGATGAGACTATTCTAAATTAGTTAAAGGGTTGTCTAAACAAATGAAGAGGTTGTCTAAATATGTTAATCAATTGTAGTAACTACTCTGTACATTAAACATGGGCTTTCAAATCAACTTAAAGGTTGTATTGATCAAGGTGGTTAAGGGAGGAGCTATCCAATACAATTGCTAAATTAAATGTTGTGGAAAACACATGCCGTCACTAAATGGAACGCATTCAGGATCAAACGCATAGCAATAATTGTGGAATATAACAGTCTTAAAATGGCAATTGCCAAAGCAATGTAATTCATTACAAAAATGAAATATTATCAATGGAAACCGCAGATCAATAAGTCGCTACCTAAATTCACTCTTAATAAAGAAAATGTCAGCCTATTATCCAGCCATGGAACACCCTCAGGGTAAAAGAAAAAATGTAGGATGAAAAATCCGGCATTGACCCGGTCTTTTAAATGTGGCAAATCAAAGTCTTTAAGGCAGTAAATATAGTCATATTTAAATTCCAAATCGGTGGTCATTTACAGCAAGCTCAATCACATTTGAATGGAAAATCTCCAGACAACAAGGCATCAATTACCAGTATTTTTAATTTTTTTTGCAAAACGCAGTCTTCTTCATGGGCAATCGCCAGGCAACAAGTGTATTCGCATAGAAGTATTTTTTTTAATGAAAAATCGCAGCTCAATCTTATACATCCAGTAAACCATATTGATCGCAGAGGAAAATCATTATTATAGTCATTACATGAACTAAACACAGAGGAAAAGGTTAATTCAACAAATACACAATTTAATTGTAGCCAGGGATAAGGGAATCGTTTTTCCTTTGCCTGGGGTACCCAATAAAACACAGACAGGGGCACTCAACAGTATGCAGACAGAGATAAAAATAACGGGTTTTTTTGTTTTCTTAATGAATTAAAAGCATAAAAATAAGAATCGCAACCCAAGCAAAAATTGCAGACCAGGATAACAAAAACGCTTTTCATTTCAGGACACCAATTATAAAAATGCAGATAGGGAATTGAAATCATTTTTTTTTTGCATTGCTAGGATACCAATACAACACAAACTTATAATTTATTCAAGAATACAAACGCAGGGTTGAAATTTGTCCTTCAATACAAAACGCAGAGTTATAAATTATCCAAGAATACAAATGCAGGGTTAAATTGATCCATCAAGATATAAAAATGGGGTAAAAACGAGATAACGATGAGATATAAACATGTCAAGTTTAAAGAAACACTTTTCCAACAATCAATTGCAGGGTTAAATAAACGCATAAGGGTGCAAGGCGAACCTTCATCCAAGTACAAACATCAAAGGTTCATCCTTCGCTCATCATCCTCGCACAGAAAAGAAGGGCGTTGAGATCCATAGGTCTATTAACATCGACGCGATGACTGTAGATCAGGCTCCTGGCCGACTGCTCAGGCGAGGACTGCTGAGCTAGGGATGAAGGCTAAATAACCACAAAGGTCACAATCAAAACACCACAAGGTGGTCAAGACATGCGGGGAAACGAATTCCATGGGAGTCAATCAATCATCGAGCTAGGCTAAGAAAAATTTCAGTCATCAATCTAGGCAATCAGTTTACTTACTCCATTAAACATGCAGATCCAAGAATAAATCCTACGACAATCTACCATACAAAAATGAAGAGAGTGTATCGTTTCATGATCGCTTGCTCTGAGTGACGTCACACGTGCTCCGTGCAACTCCCGCTTGCCGACTGATGAGACTTCATCAGTACCTTCCAGCCAATGCTAGGGGTACTCTTCTTCCCACTTAGCCCCCCGAGCCGCAAAGGGGCCACACACACACTATCCAGAGATTTTGGCTAGCCCCCAGCTCACCTCACAAGGCCGAGCTAGCACTCCTCATGGAGTTGGGTATCCCAACTCCCACAAGCTAAGTCAGTCAAGTAGAGATTTCTGCAGCGTAACGTTATGCAAACAGAAGAGATCTTTCCTCCATCTCCTCCCTTCATTATATAGAGTTTCGTAGTCCCTTACTTTACTAAAATCTCATTTAATTAAGTTTATAAAAATAAATCCTAAAAAATCCTCCCCGTACAAGTGTCACCCATCCCCTTCATTCCTCCACAAATTAATTTCTTTAATTAATTAATTTCCCTTATTTCCCTCACCCACCTAGAGTCACTCCTAGAATCGCTCCTAGGTGTCCCCAAATTCTCTTACAGGGTTTAATGACTTTCCACATTATCAATTTGCTAGTTCAGTTTTAAATTAGAAAGTTCTTAATGGTAGATACCTTACTAAGTTTGACTTTCTTCTTTTTCCCTTGGGTTTCCCTTTTCTTCTTATGTTTCCCTCTTTTCCTAGTTTCTAATATTTTAGATTTCCCTCTTTCCCCTTTTCATTTAGGATTCAAATTGGTAGGTGTAGAAATTAACCCCGTTTTTCCTTTTTCCCTTTTTAGTTAATAATTTTAAATTATCATAAATAATAAAACAATTATTTCCCCCTTTTTTTAAAAAAATTTACCCTAACAAATTTTTATGAATCATTTAAATTGCTTACCCCCTTATTGTTACAAGATTTAAAAAAGAGTATAATTATTATTTATGTTGTTTTTTTGTTTTTTTTAAATAGATAGATAAAATTTTACTACTAGCATAATTTAGACTTACACCTTAAATTTTTGTGTTGGGCGACATTTTATTAGGAAATTTGTTTTTTTTAATTCTTAACATGTTATTCATCCTAAGGCCATATAGGTTCATTTATTTATCATCAACAACGCGACGTGCCCTTCAGGATGCACTAGGTGCTCCAAGGGTGATACTCGCCTTAATCAGTTTCCCTTGCACGACATGCCCTTCAGGATGCACTATGTGCTCCAAGGGTGCCACTTGCCTCTTTCCATTTTTCTTGTGCGACATGCCCTTCCAAACACACCACGTGATCCAAGGGTTCCACTCGCCTCTTGAATGACTTGGTAGACATAAAAATCCTCTAGAGTCAATACTCCGCCAGGTGAACTTGTGGGAGACTAAGGGCCTCTAAGGAATAAGGCCCCCGCCTTATTGCTCTCCCCTTAGAATCATCGTGAGCGACTATTGCAGTCTACCCTCATGGTATCGTGGGTCCTCTAGAACTAGGTAAATGTTAACCTACAGTTCAAGACACGATGAGAGTGCTAGTAGGTTGTGGCAGGGTTGTTGTCCACACCTCTCCCTGAACATATCTGGTAGTCGTGCATGACCCCTTTACTCCACATGTGAGTCTGTTCGGCAAGCTATTGTCAGCCTTCATCATCAACGAATCATGCCAGAATATATCCATAGCATATAATCTAATCATATGCACTAATATCATAGTAAAACAATCAAACCCCAATGGTACACTCCTTGACTTGATCCAAAGTCCAAGGGGTTTCATCAATGCCTCTACATCCTTGAGGTCCAAGATCCTGCACACTCAATGAAATCGAGTCAATAGCACCTCTCTATGTCAATGCAGTAAAACAACATGTCATCAACCCATAATGCCTCATAATCAAAATCAAATGTTTTAATAGCATAATAATCTGGATCACTTGCGAGCAAGTGTCCTCAAAGAATAAGTTCACTCAGTGCACCAGAGTGGGATGTTACATAATAGGATTCCTTGTTAGACAAGTCATAATGTTGAGTTATAGGATGGTTGGTTACAATAGTCTACCCTTTGTGCCTATACTTCTTGCTTAACCTTGGGGCTTCTTGGTCATCAACGAATCATGTATCAAATTGTGCTTTGTTGAACGATGTCTTCTTGCTTCTTGACTACTCGTTGCTTGGGGGCGTAGGCGTAGTCTCCCTGCCAATTATTTTGGCCCTTGACACGTCAGATTTATCTTGAGTCCTTGGTTCACATAGGTTAGGTAGCGCCAGGGTTATCGTTGCACCTATCACCTGGGAACAGCATGAGTCCTGATGAGGGGATCATGGCGCGCCCCATCAGATAGAGGAAAATGATAACTTGGTCGGAGTCTGTGCCTTCCATGTGAGTATTTTTGTTCGTTGTAAGTTGTTATTGACTCTTGGGTTGAATTCCATCATGTGTTGGTTTAACGCCATTGAGGTTCTATTCAAATGGTCATTGGGGCCTTGGTGTCGGGATGGGGATGTTGTCCCTTAGCTTGTAGGTGTGGTCATGTTTGCATTAGACAGGTAGTATTTTCTCCTTGTTGTTTATGCATGTTTCGCCCAGCTGCTCTTGTGCCAGTGCGTGGAGTCATAGATGTTTGTTTCATGGACCGCGTGCTTGCGTTTGTCATTAGTTGTGTGGTTAACTGTTGTTTTCATTTCCTTCTTGCCTATTAACAAAAAAAAAAATGCGCATTTGCATCGCTTGTAGTCGTATTGAAGGGGGGTTGTTACAGTAACACATTAAATAAAGAAGTGGGATAAGGGGTATTTATTGACTTCTATATGTTACCCATTTTTTTATAAGAATCTGGAAAGAATTAGTTCAAGAAAATCATTTTAACTATAAATTCATTATTTATAAATTGTATTTTTAACTGTAAATTACATTATAAATTGTATTTATGGAATAAAATTGGTTTTTGAATAAATTTAAATAATTGAAATTACAATTTGAATAAAATAAATATACAATTTTAATAATCTAAATCATTGTTTAAAAGTTCAACATTGACAAAAAGTTAGGAAGGGTTAAGAATACAACTTCTTGGTAATATTGGTGAAAAACTCCACAAAGTAAAAGCAAAAAATGCAACCAATATTAAAAAAATTTAAAAATTAATTTTATTCTTTTAACATATAAACCACAAAAATATCAAATAAACACATTAGCACATACGTATGGAAAAACATCGATATATAATATTTAGTGGATGTGGAATAAAAAACTAAAAAAATGAACATCAAACACAATTGCAATGAAAAAAAAAATGGATGGTTTAAAACAATAAACCTTTAGATTGTTTTGTGAACCATAAAAAATTATAATAAGAGACAGTGTTTAGTAATCAAACATTACTTGAAAAAAATATCAATGTGCTATAAAAAATAAAAAAAAGTAGACCTTTAAATTATTGTATGAGACATGAAAAATGATAATAAGAAGCCAAACAATATGGACTATGAAAATCTTACATAAATATATAAGAAAAAAAGTTAGACAAGAAGGTGGAATTTGAAGAAATACCTCATATAAAAATAGCTAACACTCTAAGAAGATAGGAATTGATTTAATTTTTTTATTTGGATGGTATGATAAATCAATGATTATTTTTGTTGATTGGTTAAAAAAAACACACACACAATTAAAAATTTAAATGAAAAGTCAATATTACAAGTAGTGTTATTGATGCAATATAATATGTAATGTTTTAATGTTATTAATGTGCGAAGATTTACATGAAAAGTAAATAATGTATGAAGATTTGTGTTATTAATGTGTGGATTTACATGAGATTGGGTTTAGTGGAAGATTATGGAGTAGTGGTATTAAAGAGTAAGTTAAAAAAGTAGTCAAACTCAACCACTTTTCCATTGATTTTTTTCTCAAGAACTAGTAGGAATTTGATCAAAAGTTATAGTACCACCTCATTGACCTCATTGATGGGAGGTTTCATGGAACTTTTTATCTATGGAAAAATATACATCTATCGAACTTTGATATTAATACCTTGCCATGGTGGAACTGGATTTACATAAAACAAAATCCACTTAATACAATATAATATAATATTGTTGGTTATTATGAAATTTATTTTTTAGTGTTACCAATATTTCATGGAACTTTGCATCTAGGAAAAAATATACATCTATGGAACTTTGATATTAATTCCTTGTCGTGGTGGACATGGATATATAGAAAAAAATCTACTTAACATAATATAATATAATATTGTTTGTTATTATGGAATTTATTTTAGTGTTATCCATATAGTTGATATTATGGAGTTTCTTCATATGAAGATTATGAAATTTTAATATAACGCAATTATGGATAACATACTTGACATCAAATTTCTTGCAATGACTAATAATTCTTACATGTCATTATGGCATGGATTTACATAAAAACAATAAAGTATAAATAATAAAGTTGATAGTTTGTGTGCTGAATAATATTATTAACCCTTATTAATGTAATTGAGAACATCGAATTTATTCCTATGTTTTTTAAAAATATTTTCATTATATAAATATAAAAATTGATGTGCCGGAACAACATCTATTACAAAAATTCTAGATGAGTTTTTTAGAACTGCATATTTCTCGATCACTAAGTACATACAAAAAAGTGATTGTTGGTTTAACATTCTAGGTGTTTTTACAAGAGGTTTGCCTTATAAATTGTCCTAATATGATAATAATGTAAAAAATACATTCATAATGGATTTTATTTGACGTTATTATGTTCCTTTGACTCCTCTGCAACTTGTTGGTTCTCTTCTTCCTTAATCTCCATCAAAACCTCATACCTTGTTTCTACCCCAACCTCTTCTTCGTGAATGGAGCTCTGGGTGCCATGATTGTTAGAGGCTAGAGATCTATTGGCAACCGAAGCAAGAGATCTAGTGGCAAATGAGCCTTTCACTAGACGATTAAAGAAAATATAAGACATGGGTTTTGTGCCTGGTAGAACTAATTATTAAATTTATGAGTTGTTTCCTTAAATCATGCATGAGGAAGATGTGGCATGCATTTTTAAAAATCCTCATAGACTTTTTGCACACTATGTAAAAATGGAGCATAATTTTAGTATTTTTTGCACAATAACAATTTTTTGGCTTAAAGTGAAAAACAAAAAATGTAGAGAGGCAAGGAATGATAAACCACACAATATCCAACTTGAATAACTCAATTTAGCTTATAAATGAACCTTGGGCATGCATTTTAGTGAACTCGAGCAATTTTGGTCAATTTCATTCAAGACTACATAAGTTGCTAAGAAGATTTGATACTAGAAAATGAAGGAAAATATGAAAATTCAAAGACGTGGATTTTGTTGGCATCATGAAAATATTTGAACATAAAGTCTCACATTTTCAAATGGGCACTTGTACACATTTTGGCATGAATTTTCCTAATCCCTCTTCTACAAATTCATACTATGTGTATTAGAGGGGGAAATAAAATTAAGATATTATAAGGAGGTAAACAACCCTAATCTATAAGATCAAAACTATCTCTCTATTTTGACAAGTGAAAAGAATAAAATAAACATTGATAAAATAAAAATTAATTATCATGAGGTCCATAGTGAAACTAGGTTGGCCAATTCCCAAAACATCATGGGATGAAAAAGTATATCACCTTTTTGACACTAAGAGGGTTGAAGATGAAAAAATGTTTCGCTTAGAATGTTCCATATATACCTATATTAGATCTCAATTTAAAAATATTTGTCAAACTACCAACCTTCATGACCTTTTGAATCAACAAAACTATGGTGATGTTAGAATGCTTCCCTTAATGATTTTTTAGAACACAAATAAAATTATAAATAATTCCATGTAATTCCTAACCTTCTTAATATCCAATAGACCAATTCAGTCTTAGTGGACATTAATTACCATCATCATCATATTAAACATGGAATTTTTGATAAATTAATGCAAATTTGACATTTTGAGTGAACTTTCGTAAACCCATGGAAGATGAAGTGTTGTTTTTTGAATTTGAATACTTAATATAGTTAAAAGGGAAAAAGATAATGAGCTCAAACTTAAATATGAACTATGGGTGAAATCATGATGATGGGTGTCTATTTTGCCTGCTTTATGAGAAAAAAAATTGTATTTTCACAAGTTCTTCAACTTCCGGCATACAAAAGTATTTTTTTTATTTAGAATTTCACTTTACAGTAAAAACAAAACTTGTGACGAATTTTGTTAGTTTTCCAATCAATATTTTTCAATTTTGTTTTATAAAGATTTGATATGTCAATTTGAAAATTGTTTAATAGTATGTTCCTTAAACATGAAAGGAATGATAATGAGTTATGTTTTCCTCCAACAATGTATCTATTATTAAACTTATGTTTTTAACAAACGAAATATACTCCAACAATCTACAGAGACTCTATTTTATTATGACTAAAATTTTGAATCTAACAGATGAATATTATAATTTCTAGAATTTTTTGAAGTTGACCAAGATGAAAACATTGCAGATTTTAGACACATATTTTCCTCCACCTTGTATCTATCTTATTTTTTACTTAAAAATAAAATATAAAAATACTCTTTTGAAAAGAACAGTTTAAGGATTAGGAATATAATTTTTTCTAAATTTTTCACTATGTATTTTTAGAGATACAAATATTTCATTTCACTGAATCATAATGTTTGTTGAAAATAATATCCAGTGATTTTTTTAAAAAATTAAATAAAATTAGATAAAAATAATGAAAATGAAAACAAATTATAGGAATTGAAAGTAGATTCAATTTTTCAAATGTTGGTGTCATTTGTGAAACCAAATTCTGAGTATTTGCAGGAGTTCGCAATCTCCAAAGTTCAGGTAAGCTTGGGGAAATTCTTTGGTTTCTATATATAGTCTCAATTTCTAGTTTTCGGCCAGACAAATCTTTTGGCCGAAACAATATTCTTTCAGCTGAAAGACTAAATTGTAACGGAAACCATCAAAACTAAATGGTTTCCACAGTTTTCGGCCGAAAAAACCTTGTTTTGGTCGAAAGATGGTTGAGCGAATTCTGTCGGTCGGAAAAAATGAAAAGACACGTGTCGTATCGTTTCATTTCGCGCCAAATCATAGAAATACGCTTTCAGCTGAACACATTTAACATAATTCATAACTTTTCAGATGGTTTTCTAGAGCACCTAAACAAAGTTTCGAATCATCTTTTTGGCTTTTGTTGAATAAGGTAATTGATGTTTGTTCAATTTTTTATTGGAATAACAATTTATATGTTGAAAGATAAATGTTGAGCATTTTTTCAAGGTGAAGTCTTTGTTGAACATATCTTTTACATATAACTATAAAAGTCATGGGAAACAAAAGTTTGTGTAAGAGAAAATTTGATCACACTCAAGATGATACACTCCATAACGAACAAAGGAAAGAGAATTATTGGAGAAAGAAATGAGAACGTGCAAATATTAGAGAAAGAAACGATGATAATGTAAATATAGATTTTCAACAAAAAGAAGTCCAA
>SNQJ01S0118339.1:66759-93068 GCA_010110895.2 Picea sitchensis
AAAAAAAAAAAACTGTTGGAATAAAATTTAAAAGAAAAAGAGGAATTAATGGTTTTATTATTTTGATCATTTTAAAATACTAATTAAATGAGAAAAGGGAAAAAGGGTTAATTTCCATACCTGCCTTTTTGAGTTCTAATTGAAAAGGGGAAAGAGGGAAAATCTAAAAAATTAGGAAACTAGGAAAAGAGGTAAACATAAAAAGGGGAAAAGGGGAACATAAGGGAAAAAGCAGAAACTCAAACTTAGAAAAAGTATCTACCATTTAAGAGCTTTCTAATTTAAATTGAACTAGCAATTTAATAATAGGGAAAGAGATTAAAACCTGTAAGAGAATTTGGGGACACCTAGGAGTGATTATAGGAGTAACTCTAGGTGGGTGAGGGAAATAAATATAATTAATTAATTAAAGAAATTAAATTATGGAGGAATGTAGGGGATGGGGGGCTCTCGTATGGAGAGGAATGTTTAGGAATTTATTTTTAAAACTTTAATGAAATGATATTTTAGGAAAGAAAGGAAGTTCGAAACTCTATATAATGAAGGAAGGATAAGGATGAAGGATCTTCTTCTGTTTGCGTAATGTTACACTGCAGAAATATCTACTTGACTGACTTAACTTGTGGGAGTTGGGATACCCATCTCGGTGAGGAGTGGTAGCTCGGCCTTGCGAGGCGAGCTGGGAGCTAGTCAAAATCTCTAGATAGTGAGTGTGTGGCCCCTTTGTGGCTCGAGGGGCTAAGGTGGAAGAAGAGTACCCCTACCATTGGCTGGGAGGTAACGACAAAGTATCGACGATCGATGAGAGGGAGTTGCACGGAGTGCACAGGACGTCATTCGGAGCGGGCGATCAGGCAACGGTACGCTCTCTTCATTTTTGTATGGTAGAATGTATTAGGACTTATGCTTGGATCTGCTTATTTAATGGAAAAGTAAAATGATGTTTTTTTAAAATTGGTGACTGAAAATTTCTTTAGCCTAGCTCGATGGTTGTTGACTCCCATGGCCTTCGTTTTCCCACATGTCTTGACCACCTTGCTATGTTGATTGTGACCTTCGCAGTTGTTTAGTATTCATCCCTAGCTCACCAGTCCTTGCCTGAGCAATCAGCCAGGAGCCTGATCTACAGTCATTGTCTTAGCGTTAAACGACCTATGGATCTCAACGCCCTGCTTTTCTGTGCGAGGATGATGAGCGAAGTATGAACCTATTAGCCAGCTACCCTTGATGTTTGTCCTTGGCTGATTGTTGATTCTGCCATCTGGCAACGACCTCTGCGTGTGGATTATCTTGTGCTCTGGTTTGTTTTCTCTATGCCTTGACTGATAGAAACCCCGGAAATCATTCCATGACCTTTCCCATCATATCCTTGCATTCTCTTACTGTTGTATGCGTTGTATTGGGTTTATAGCATTGGAAGCACGAATTGATTTCTGGTCTGCAAATTTTTGGGTATTTTGGCAATGAAAAAAAAAATGAATTGATTTCAGGTCTGCATTTTTATAATGGTATCCTGGAAATGGAAAAAAGTTTTTATTTGTTATTCATGTCTGCATTGTATTGGTACTCTGGCAATGGGAAGAACGTTTGATTTCCTATCTGCATTTTATATTGGTGTCCGGGAGATGAAAAACGTTTTTGTATTCCTGTCTGCATTGTATTGGTACTCTGGCAATGGGAAGAACATTTGATTTCCTATCTGTATTTTATATTGGTGTCTGGGAGATGAAAAACGTTTTTGTATTCTTGTCTGCATTGTATTGGTACTCTGGCAATGGGAAGAACGTTTGATTTCCTATTTGCATTTTATATTAGTGTCCGGGAGATGAAAAACGTTTTTGTATTGATGTCTGCATTGTATTGGTACTCTGGTAATGGGAAGAATGTTTGATTTACTATTTGCATTTTATATTGGCATCCGGGAGAAGAAAAACATTTTCTTTTTGTTGTATTCCCTTCTGCGTGGCATTGGTATCTTGGAAATGGAAAATAAATTCATTTCCATGTCTGCTTTTGCCAGCATTTTTCCCTTTTAAATGATGTTGGCAACATGGAGTTCCTTCTGGTGTGTCCCTATACATGTTTTTCCCTTTTAAAATGAGAAGGTGATAGCCGATTAATTACCCACGATTTTTCCATTCAAAAAGCAGTTGAGATTGTGGTTAAATGCTCATGAATTGCCATTCAAAACGTGACTGAGACCATTGTTTAATGCTCACGATTTTACCATTCAAACATGCCTGATATCATTGTTTAAATGCTCACGTTTTGCAATTCAAAACATGTCTGAGACCATTGTTTACTTCTCACGATTTTAAAATTCAAAACATGTCTGAGACCATTGTTTAATGCTCACGATTTTACCATTCAAAACATGTCTGAGATCATTGTTGAAATGCTCACATTTTTCTATTCAAAACCTATCTGAGACCATTGTTTAATGCCCACGATTATTGCCTTTAAAAGTTGACTTTGACTGTTGTTTAAATACCCACCATTTTGCCTTTAGAATGTTGTCGGAGCTTGCTATAATTACCCACGATTTTTCCTTTAGAATGTTGCCAGAGCTTGCTGTAATTACCCATGATTTTTGCCTTTAGAATGTCGATTGAGCTTGCTGGAATGACCACGAATTTACTAGAACCATTGCTACAATTAATTGGCTTGTTAATTGCAATGTTAAATGCTATATTAATTTCCTTACTAAATGCCAGAACAATTGCTACAACACTGTGAATGGTCAGTAGATTCCTACTTATTGATTAAATGCCGCAGCGAGTTAAATGGTTAACAATTATGTAAATTGCCTGGTTTTTGCACTATTAATCATTATGTTACCATCATATAAATTGCCTCACTATTGTTATATTAATTGTTATGTTAATTAACATGATAATCGCCTTGTTAGTGCTATAATACTTGTTATGAAAATAGTCATGCAAACTACCATGTTATTGCTCAATTAATTGATTATGTTAATCATTATGTTAAATGCCCGGTTAACTGCTGTAATAAATTGTTATGTAACAAATATGTAATTACCTTGTTGATTTGCTATAGCAATGTTATTAGCTGGCAATTTCCTCCTCAATGATAATAAACAACTAGTGTGGTTAGTTCAGTCATTATATCTAGACTAATGTTGAGGTTTAACTGTTCATAAGTGCTATAGGTAGCATTCCACTTTAAGAATGTTAATGTTGCTATTCAAGTTTATGGTTAGTTGGATTTATAGATATCGCCTAATTGGTAACCCAGACTCGCTAAATTTGAGTCGTAATTCATGTTAAATTCAGTGGGTAACTCGTTGACTGATGGAATTTAGACTGGTTAATTGATTTGTAATTAACGTCAATTTAAGTCATAGATAATGACCTTTTAGCCTTGATTAATGGTTGTTGTTTAATATTGATTAATGTTTGTACGTGGTTTTGTAAATGTTCAATGTGATTGGTTTTTCTCACTGTAAGTGTTCTAGTTACTTGTGTAATTAATTTTGGGTTGTTAGGATGATTGTCCTTAGCTGAATAGGCTTGGTTTGCTTGTGTCGGGTGGGATGTAGACACCTCCTTGTTCCTCAAAACAGTCTCCTGCCATGAGAACTTAAATGGTCAAGATCGATGGGAACCTGGGCTTGAGAATTGCTTATGTGTCCTGGAGGTCCTAACCATTGTAGGGTAGGATAGGCAGGTAGTCATTATTATTTTTCATCGGTTGAATGTCGCACATTGCTTCAGGGTGCTTGATGTGATTTTATGTTAGGACATTATGTTGTTGTTGCATGAGTTGCATGCATTGTGTCGTCGTCGTGTTGTGATGTTGAGTATAATGTCATTATTACCTTCCTACACACACACACACAAAAAAAAAAAAAAAAAATAAGGGTTCTTTTATCGGTTGTACATTGTAGGAGTCATACCATATGGGGATGTTACATGTGGTATCAGAGCGGTTTTGACCCATGACTTGGGATCGCTATGGATTTTGTTGATATGATTTGATTATAATGTTACTAATTGAGTTAACTTGTATTCATGCAGGTAATCATGGTTAGAGGATGCCGCGGAGGTAGACGATGGGGTGCTAGGGGAGGAGGCGTGACGCCTCTAGTGGCATCCACAGCTGAGGGATCTAACCCCCAAGGAGACGAGCAGGTTTTTGGACAAGAGAAGATAGCAGTTGGTGATGTGGTCGGAATGCTAAGATCTTTTCAGTGCATTTCTAAGACACTTATCAGCCATTTGGACAGAGATGAGGCCAAGGCATCGACACCCACTAAGGTTCCACCACGCACTCCGGTCGGTACTAGTAGCATTCACTGTGAACTCGAGAAGGTCAAATTTCTCAAGTTCTTTGGTGCCCTGGATGGCACAGCCACCGAGGCATGGTTGGAGAACTTGGCGATGTAATTTTCACTTTGTGATTATACCTCCAACATGAAGGTCTGCATGGCGATATTCCAACTGAAAGGAAGTGCTCTTCTATGGTGGAAGACGCTCCTATCGCAGCTGAACATGGTCGTTGAAGACATGTCATGGGAACTGTTCAAGGAATGGTTCTGAGAGCGATACCTTTCAGAGGAATTCATTAAGCGTCAACTCAACGAGTTCAACGCCTTACGACAGGGCAGTCGTACGGTGCCTGAGTATGAGGCCCATTTTATGGAGTTGCTCTGGTATGCTCCACACCTTAACACTGAGAAACTTAAGGTCAACAGGTTCATGTTCAGCCTTAATGGAAGCATATGTGCAAAGGTCGGGATTTTTATGCCTCAAACCTTGCATGATGTCATCCAGAAGGCCCTCATATCAGAGGAGGATCTTATCAGTGGGGGTTAGACCAGGACTCCATCGAGACCAGCAGGGCAGGTGTCATCTAGAGAATAGCAGCATCAGACACCAGCCAAACATATGTCGGGATATCATGGCTTCCAGAGGGGATCCACTTTCACTACACCTCGGTGACCGACGCCTCAGCAGCGGACACCTTATCAGGGACCATAGCATCAGTAGCAGCGTCGACCGCAACAGCAGCAGTTTAGGCTTGTTCAGCAGAACAGACCAGGATTCTAGGTTGGTGGGCTGTCATCTTCTACTTTGGGTACCAGGACTACTGAGCCAAAGAAGGGGTGTTGGACATGTGGGGAGCCACACTACCAGTGTAACTGCCCGGTGGAGAGGACTAGAACGTACAGATCATACGGACCCACTACCATGAGAGATATGGGCAAGGCCCATCAGATTCATGTATCGGTGAATAACCACCAGGCAGAGCATCAGTTGACTATGCTCGAGATGACAGGTACCATCGCTGACCAGAACCTTAGTATTTTGATAGATCTCGGTGATACCGAGAGTTTCATTTCTGGTGCAGTGCTAAAAAGGATTAAGGTAAAGGCAGTCGAACAGGACAATTTTAGCTTCATAGAGATGGCTTCAGGAGCCAAACAGAAGGTTGGAGGAAAGGTTACGGGTTGTATCCTTAACCAAGGAGAGTTTGTCACAAGGGCCAACCTATACATCACGATCTTAGGATCTTATGATGTCGTAATTGGTATGGACTGGTTGGAATCGCATGAGGCGATACTCAACTATAAGACGAAATGGTTGAGCTTAGTCGATGACGAGGGATAGAGACATGTCATTGTAGGACAGAACCAGGGAGTTTCCCTAAGGTTCATCTCTTCCTTACAGCTACAGAAGAGCATGCGCAAGGGGTTCAAGCTTTATGCGATCCTTGCGTTAAACAAGAAGGGATTAATGGAAGGATTAGAACACCTTCTGGTGGTGAGAGAGTTTGCAAATGTATTTCCATAGGAGTTACCTGGGATTCCGCCGGACAAGGAATTAGAGTTCACTATAGACCTAAAATCAGGAACTGAACCGATAGCGAGAATGCCTTATCGGATGTCGACCCTGGAATTACAAGAGTTAAGAATGCAACTAAAAGAATTGTTGGACCTGGGATTGATACATCCAAGTGTGTCACCATGGGGTGCACCTGTTATTTTCATTCGAAAGAAGGATGGGTCGTGGAGGCTCTACATTGACTACCACCTCTAAGACGAGGTTTGGACATTACGAGTTTATTGTTTTACCGTTTGGACTGACAAACGTCCCAAGGGTATTTATGAGTTTGATGAACGGGGTGTTCCGCGAGTACTGGGACAAGTTCGTCCAAGTATTCATTGATGATATTTTGATTTACTCTCAGACAACGGTGGAGCATGATGAGCACTTGCGCTTGGTACCACAGTGTCTGCAAGAGAACAAATTGTATGGGAAGTTATCCAAATGTTCATTTTATCAATCGAAGATCCACTTCTTAGGGCACATCATCTCCGGTGAAGGTATCGCTGTGGATCTAGTGAAGGTCGAGGCCATTATGGAATGGCCTACACCGACGAATGTCCTAGAAGTGTGTTTCTTCATGGGTTTAGTAGGATACTATCGATGGTTCGTCGAGGGGTTTTCGTAGATAGAAAAACCGATCACGGAATTGTAGAAGAAAAACAAGAAGTTTGTTTGGACCGAGACATGCACGGAAGCATTTCGGAGGCTCAAGGAGTTGTTGAAAACAACACCGATACTAAAGGTCCCTGACATGGATGCGGACTTCTTGGTATGCACGGATGCATCCAAGG
The DNA here is from genome assembly GCA_010110895.2 of Picea sitchensis. NCBI lineage: Eukaryota > Viridiplantae > Streptophyta > Pinopsida > Pinales > Pinaceae > Picea > Picea sitchensis. Next base: position 73,403 of record SNQJ01S0118339.1, read on the forward strand.
AAGGCTTAGGCGGAGTCTTGATGCAAGACAGACGAGTGATCACTTACATCACGAGGAAACTGAGAAGGCATGAGGATAACTATACGACGCATGATTTGGATTTGTTAGCCATCGTATATGCCTTGAAGGTTTGGAGACACTACCTTGTTGGATGAAAATTTGAACTAAAGACTGACCAGTGTGGACTACAACACATATTTATGCAAAGCGACCTGAACACGTGACAACAACGTTGGTCGGAATTGCTTAGCGAGTACGACTTTGAGATTACTTACATGAAAGGAACAGTGAACCGAGTGGCGGATGCATTGAGTTAGAGACCATGCATCTTTTTGGTGCTGCCTCTTCAGACGAATCTGCGTGAAAATATTCTAACTTTACAGTGTAATGATGACTGGTACAAAGAGGTTGAGGGTTTTATCGGAAAAAACACAATGATGGTACTAGGATTTGAAGGATTTTCATTTGATAGCGATGGATTATTGAGGTTTAAAAATCGTATCTACGTACCTCCGAACAACGAGTTGAGAATGTTGATCCTGAGCGAGGCTCATAGAGTAGTTTACATGGCTCACTCAGGAGTCACGAAGATGAGGGAAGACCTTAAACCCTTATTCTTCTGGAAGGGAATGAAGGCCGACATAGTCAACTATGTGGCCAGATGTCTAAAATGTCAACAAGTAAAGGATAAACATAGACACCCAGCAGGATAAATACAACCACATGCTATTCCAGAATCAAAATGGGAGGTTATTTTGATGGATTTTATTGTTGGATTTTCACTGACGGCAAGGAGACATGACTCGATTTTCATAGTAGTAGACACTCTGACGAAGAGTGCTCACTTTATTCCTATGTGTACGATGTATCAGGAACCTGACATAGCTAGAGTTTTCATCAGTGAGATTGTGAGGCTGCATGGCATGCCTAGGAGGATTATATTTGATCGAGGATCGGTGTTTACTGGACGAGTTTCCAATAGGCCTTGGGAACCCAACTTAACTTTAGTACTACATATCACCCGGAGACTGATGGGCAGACTGAACAAACGAACCAAACCTTGGAGGACATGTTGCTCATGTATCTGATGGACCAACAAAAGAATTGGGAAGAATTATTGCCACTAGTGGAGTTTGCTTACAACAATAGTTACTAGAGCACCATTAAGATCATGCCTTTTGAGTTTCTTTATGGGCGACCATTTCAGATGCCTTTGAGTTGGGATCAGCTTGAGGATAGGGTCCTGGTAGGACCAGAAGTGATCCAAGAAATGGAAGAGCAAATGCAAACAATAAGACAAAGGATTAAAGAAGCGCAGGATCGACAAAAGAGTTATGCTGATGCGCATTGTGTCGACCATAGTTACGAGGTCGATGATCGAGTCTTCTTGCAGGTTAAACCACATAAAAGTTTGATCAAGTTTGGGAAGGGAGCTAAACTCTTTCCTAGGTTCATGGGACCTTTCGAGATTATGGAGACAAAGGGGCCCGTGGCCTATTGACTAGCCTTGCCTAATTCTTTGAGGCACATGCACGATGTTTTTCATGTATCTGTTTTGAGACATTATATTAGTGATCCTACACATGTTATTGACATGAGTTCCTTGCAGGTGACAGACAAGGGAGAACTCACGGCTGAGCCGATCCGCATTTTGGATCATCGCATTCGATAGCTACGGCATCGAACGATAAAGAAGGTCAAGGTCCAGTGAGACAATTATAGTCCATACTCGGCGACCTGGGAGGACGCATATGATATGCACCAGCATTTTCTATTTTTGTTTGATAGATAGACATATGATACTATGATACACTTTATTTCAGCATTTATACTGTGAAATTTTAGGACGAATTTTAGACCAAGAGGGGGTGTATGTAACATCCTGCTCTGGTGCACTGAGCGAACTTATTCTTTGAGGACACTTGCTCACAAGTGATCCGGATTACTATGCTATTAAAACTTTTGATTTTGATTATGAGGCATTATGGGTTGATGACATGTTTTAGTGCATTGACATAGACAGGTGCTATTGACTCGGTTTACCGAGTGTGTAGGATTTTGGACCTCAAGGATCCAGAGGCATCGGTGGAACCCCTTGGACTCTGGATCGAGTCAGGGAGTGTACCATTGGGGTTTGATTGTTTTACTGTGATATTAGTGCATGTGATTAGATGATATGATATGGATATGTTCTAACATGGTTTGTTGATGATGCAGGCTGATGATAGCTTGTCAACCAGACTCACTTGTGGACTAAAGGGGTCACGCATGACTACCAGAGATGTTGAGGAAGAGGTGTGGACATCAGCCCTGCCACATCCTACTAGCACTCCCATCGTGGCTCGAACTGTAGGTTAACATTTACCTAGTTCGAGAGGACCCACGATGTCGTGAGGGTGGACTGCGACAGTCACTCATGATGATTCTAAGGGGTGTGCAATAAGGGGGGGGCCTTATTCCTTAGAGGCCCTTAGTCTCCCATAATTTCACCTGGTGAAGTATTGACTCTAGGGGTTATTGATGTCTACCAAGTCAATCAAGAGGCGAGTGGCACCCTTGGAACACGTAGTGCGTCCTGAAGGGCACGTCGCGCAAGGGAAATAGATTAAGGTGAGTGGCACCCTTGGAGCACTTAGTGCGTCCTGAAGGGCATGTTGTGTTGTTGATGATAGAGGAATGAACCTATATGGCCTTAGGATGAATAATGTGTTAAGAAATTTTTAAAATAAATTCCCTAATTAAATGTCGCCCTGTACGAAAATTTAAGGTTTAAGTCTAAACTATGTTAATGGTAAAATTTTATCTCTATATAAAAAAAAATAACAATAATAATAATCAAAACAAAAACCACATAAATAATAATTATGACCTTCGTTAAATCTTGTAACACGGAGGGAATAAGAAATTTAATTTATTCATTAAAAAAAATAAAATCTGTTGGAATAAAATTTAAAAGAAAAAGGGGAATTAATGGTTTTATTATTTTGATAATTTTAAAATACTAATTAAATGACAAAAGGGAAAAAGGGTTAATTTCCACACCTGCCTTTTTGAGTTCTAATTAAAAAGGGGAAAGAGGGAAAATCTAAAAAACTAGGAAACTAGGAAAAGAGGTAAACATAAAAAGGGAAAAAGGGGAACATAAGGGGAAAAACGGAAAGTCAAACTTAGAAAAAGTATCTACCATTTAAGAGCTTTCTAATTTAAACTAAACTAGCAATTTAATAATAGGGAAAGCTATTAAAACCTGTAAGAGAATTTGGGGACACCTAGGAGTGATTCTAGGAGTAACTCTAGGTGGGTGAAGGAAATAAAGATAATTAATTAATTAAAGAAATTAAATTATGGAGGAATGTAGGGGATGGGGGACACTCGTACGGAGAGGAATTTTTAGGAATTTATTTTTAAAACTTTAATGAAATGAGATTTTAGGAAAGAAAGGAAGTTCGAAACTCTATATAATGAAGAAAGGAGAAGGATGAAGGATCTTCTTCTGTTTGCGTAACGTTAAACTGCAGAAATATCTACTTGACTGACTTAACTTGTGGGAGTTGGAATACCCAGCTCGGTGAGGAGTGGTAGCTCGGCCTTGCGAGGCGAGCTGGGAGATAGTCGAAATCTCTGGATAGTGAGTGTGTGTCCCCTTTGTGGATCGGGGGGCGAAGGTGGAAGAAGAGTACCCCTACCATTGGTTGGGAGGTACCGGTTAAGTCTCGATAGTCGGCGAGCGGAAGTTGCACGGAGTGCACGAGATGTCATTCGGAGCAGGCGATCAGGCAATGGTATGCTCTCTTCATTTTTGTATGGTAGAATGTATTAGGGCTTATGCTTGGATCTGCTTATTTAATGGAAAAGTAAAATGATGTCTTTTTTAAATTGGTGACTGAAACTTTCCTTAGCCTAGATCGATGGTTGTTGACTCCCATGGCCTTCGTTTTCCCCCATTTCTTGAACACCTTGCTATGTTGATTGTGACCTTCGTGGTTGTTTAGTCTTCATCCCTAGCTCACCAGTCCTCACCTGAGCAGTTGGCCAGGAGCCTGATATACGGTCATCGCCTTGGCGTTAAAAGACCTATGGATCTCAATGCCCTACTTTTCTGTGTGAGGATGATGAGCGAAGAATGAACCTGTTAGTCGACTACCCTTGATGTTTGTTCCTAGCTGATTGTTGATTCTGCCATCTGGAAATGACATCTGCGTGTGGATTATCTTGTGTCCTGGTTGGTTTTCTCTATGCCTTGACTGATAGAAACCTCGGCAACCATTCCATGACATTTCCCATTGAATCCTTGTGTTCTCTTACTGTTGTATGCATTGTATTGGGGTTATAGCATCGGAAGCACGAATTGATTTCCGGTCTGAAAATTTTTGGGTATTCTGGAAATGAAAAAAAAAAAACAATTGATTTCAGGTCTGCATTTTTATAATGGTATCCTGGAAATGGAAAAACCTTCTTATTTGTTATTCCTGTCTGCATTCTATTGGTACTCTGGCAATGGGAAGAACGTTTGATTTCCTATATGCATTTTATATTGGTGTCCGGGAGATGAAAAACGTTTTTGTATTCCTGTCTGCATTGTATTGGTACTTTGGCAATGGGAAGAACGTTTAATTTCCTATCTGCATTTTATATTGGTGTCCGGGAGATGAAAAACGTTTTTGTTTTCTTGTCTGCATTGTATTGGTACTCTGGCAATGGGAAGAACGTTTGATTTCCTATCTGCATTTTATATTATTGTGCAGGAGATGAAAAATGTTTTGTATTCCTATTTGCATTGTATTGGTACTTTGGCAATGGGAAGAACGTTTGATTTCCTATCTGCATTTTATATTGGTGTCCGGGAGATGAAAAATGTTTTTGTTGTTGTATTCCTGTCTGCGTGGCATTGGTATCCTGGCAATGGAAAACGAATTCATTTCCATGTCTGCATTTTGCCTGCATTTTTCCCTTTTAAATGATGTTGGCAACATGGAGTTCCTTCTGGTGTGTCCCTGTACATGTTTTTCCCTTTTAAAATGAGAATGTGATAGTTGATTAATTACCCACGATTTTTCCATTCAAAATGTGTCTGAGATTGTGGTTAAATGCTCAAGAATTGCCATTCAAAACGTGACTGAGACCATTGTTTAATGCTCACGATTTTACCATTCAAACATGTCTGAGATCATTGTTTAAATGCTCACGTTTTGCCATTCAAAACATGTATGAGACCATTGTTTACTGCTCATGATTTTACCATTCAAAACATGTCTGAGACCATTGTTTAATCCTCACGATTTTACCATTCAAAACATGTTTACGATCGTTGTTTAAATGCTCACATTTTTCCATTCAAAACCTATCTAAGACCATTGTTTAATGCCCACAATTATTGCCTTTAAAAGTTGACTTTGATTGTTGTTTAAATACCCACAATTTTTCCTTTAGAATGTTGTTGGAGCTTGTTGTAATTACCCACGATTTTTCTTTTAGAATGTTGCCAGAGCTTGCTGTAATTACCCATGATTTTTGCCTTTAGAATGTCGACTGAGCTTGTTGGAATGACCACGAATTTACCAGAACCATTGCTACAATTAATTGGCTTTTTAATTGAAATGTTAAATGCTATATTAATTGCCTTACTAAATGCCAGAACAATTTCTATGGCACTGTGAATGGTCAACAAATTCCTACTTATTGATTAAATGCCTCAGCGAGTTAAATGGTTAACAGTTATGTAAATTGCCTGGTTTTTGCGCTATTAATAATTATGTTAACCGTCATATAAATTGCCTCGCTACTGTTATATTAATTGTTATGTTAATTAACATGATAATCTCCTTGTTAGTGATATAATACTTGTTATGAAAATAGTCATGCAAACTACCCTGTTATTGCTCAATTAATTGATTATGTTAATCATTATGTTAAATGCTCGGTTAACTGCTATAATAAATTGTTATGTAACAGATATGTAATTACCTTGTTGATTTACTATAGCAATGTTATTAGCTGGCAGTTTCCTCCTCAATGATAATAAACAACTAGTGTGGTTAGTTCAGTCATTATATCTAGACTAATGTTGAGGTTTAATTGTTCATAAGTGCTATAGGTAGAATTCCACTTTAAGAATGTTAATGTTGTTATTCAAGTTTATGGTTTGTTGGATTTATAGATATCTCCTAATTGGTAATCCAGACTCGCTAAATTTGAGTCGTAATTCATGTTAAGTTCGGTGGGTAACTCGTTGACTGATGGAATTTAGACTGGTTAATTGATCTGTAATTAACGCCAATTTAAGTCATAGATAACGACCTGTTAGCCTTGATTAATGGTTGTTGTTTAATATTAATTAATGTTTGTACGTGGTTTTGTAAACGTTCAATGTGATTTGTTTTGCTCACTGTAAGGGTTCTAGTTACTTGTGTAATTAATTTTGGGGTTGTTAGGATGATTGTCCTTAGCTTAGTAGGTTTGTTCTGCTTGTGTCGGGCAGGATGTAGACACCTCCTTGTTCCTCAGAACAGTCGCTAGCCCTGAGACCTTAAATGGTCAAAATTGATGGGAACCTAGGATTGAGCATTGCTTATGTGTCCTGGAGGTCCTAACCATTGCAGGGTAGGATGGGCGGGTAGTCATTCTTATTTTTCGTCGGTTGAATGTTGCACATTGCTTCCAGGTGCTTGATGTGCTTTTATGTTAGGTCGTTATGTTGTTGCGTGAGTTCTATGTGTTGTGTCGTCGTCGTGTTGCGATGTTGAGTATAATGTCATTATTACCTTCCTACACACACATAGAACTCACGCAACNACCAGATGGGGATGTTACAGTCAGTTGAGTGTGTGGGTTAGTTCAAATCTTCACGATCATTCTATTGGTTATGTCGTCTTCATAAAAAATCAAACATTACACATTATTAGAATTTTTTTGAGATTGGTCATGGAAAAGGAGAGCACGATGGTGCAGGGGCATGTGTAAAACGAGCACTTCGAAGAGATCAAATGAACCCTCATATCAATCGATTTGAATCCGTTGAAAAAGTTGTTGAATGGTGAAAAATGACACTAAGCCATGAATATAATCCATCAAGGGATGTGCGCAGGTGTGTCTATATATACATGTGTTACACATGTACACATGATATTTTTATTTGAACGTGTTCAAATTTATATTCAATCTTCAATCATTTTCTTGAGAGATTTCAAGTTAACAAGTTATTGTCTTGTGCAGGTTTTTTTGGTATGTTGGAATCCAAGATGTAAATAGATCAATCCCATATGATGCCAGTACAATACATGGGACACGAAAAATACATTCAGTTAAAACAAAACGTTATTAAAATGTTTTTGCATTTGATAGAAGAAATGAGTCTTGTTTTTGTTCAGTTTGCATAGAGGACACATAATCCATAGATATTTGTGAAAACAAAAATGCAGAATATGTTAAAGCTTGGAGACATACCAAACTTAATGTAAAAGGGAAAATGCCACTTGGAAGCTCATAGGATATGGAATCAAATGAAACTATAATGTCAGTTGATAGCAATAGAGTTTTTGATCTTGTTAGAGAAGGTAATTTTTATGTTCAATTTTTTTCAAATAACTTGTAGATGTAACTTGTAGATAACTTGGAGATGTCTTTTCCATGGTTTCACCTGTATACAACACTGAAAACGTGAAATATTATTTGATGCGATGCACAGAACAAAAGATGAGGCTATTAGAAGATTTTGATGATAACAGTTTTATATATGAAAGAGGATCCATCGTATTAAAAGGATTTTTTTTCAAGAAACCCATCAAACCGATACTCATGTTCACTTTCAAGATTACCAGTCATATGTCATAAGTTGTCAATATAGTCAATTGGTATGTGCAGCATGCATAAAGTTAATAGAAGTCCAATCAAGAAAAAAAACAAAAGTTAGAAAATGGAAAATGTCCAAAGCCGATCATGAACGAATAATTGAAGATGGAATACCATTAGGATTTCTTTAAACAAGTGACACATGTGAATTCCAAAATTTTATATTTTTGCATTGAAAATACACATATTTATGAATATCTAGGATTCTAGAATCATTTCTAGTTTAGTTTACTTTCATGGTCTGGATTCAATTAAGAAAAGTTATATTTTTTATGAATTAAATAAAGTTTACCAAGCCTTATTTACAATTTCAGGGAAGAACCTATAGATTGTATCTAGGGAACCTAAATTGACCTATACTTTGGATGATTACACTTTAATCCTACAAATTATCCAAATCGTATACACAAATCCTTTAATGCATGTAACCAATTTACTACATATAGGATAAATGCGTTCATTATTTGCAATTTGATTGTTCAATTTTTTTTCATATGAAAATGATAACTTCATATCAAAACTAGGACCCATTTCCATGTCATTATAAGGGACTATTGATGGCTTAGAAAAACTTTAAATTTTGATAAATTTTAATATCAATATAACTTTTAATGAAGATCGCTTACTTATATTAAATTTGATGACTTGTTTTGACTATTTTCATTGTTGGACTTATATTAAATTTGATGATTTGTTTTGACTATTTCAACCAGATTTCCAAATCAAACAAAATTTAAATTATAAGTGAGAAACTATCATTTTTATTTCACATTTTCTTGAATATTTCATTGTGAAATTTCATAAGAAACTATAAAATTTGACGAACTATAAAATTTAATTTTTATTTCACATTTTCTTGAATATTTCACTTTGAAATTTCAAAACAAACTATAAAATTTGATAATTTTTTATAAAATCAAGAAAATAGTATATTGAAATTATTTCATCCAATATTTTATATAAATAAACATAGTGCAAGTAAAATCAAGACAAGACAAAATATTACATGAGTGATCTCAATATCTCTTCTATCTCTTCTTGTGCTTTTGTTATCATTTTTGTAGTTTTATCATAGTTGTTTGTATGAGAAAGAAGGTGAATTCAAAGACCATTAAAACCTTTCATTGAGATGTTCATGTAAATTGAGATTTTGATGTAAATGTGAGACCATGTCTCTCTAAAAATATCGAAATGATAAAGACCATGTAAATGTCCTAGGTTGAAATTCAAGTGTGTGTAGATCCCCTTGTGTGTATCTCTCTTACTTTGTAATATTTATAGTGGCTTTCTTCATTCTTCCATTTCTTCAAGTGATTCTTTCTTTCTATGTCTTCTAACCCATTGTTACACTAATTTCCTTAGTTCTGTTTTTTTTTTTTTTTTCACGCGAAAAAAATAGTTTCACTGTTATTCTATTAGAATCGAATGAAATTTTTTGTTACATATGGATCTAGAAAGTTATGATAAAAAATGATATGTAGTCTTTCCTTCCTTCCACATTTTTACATTGTAGTAAAGTTATAAAAAGTCATCTAGTGTCATATACAAAATTATTCAAAAAAGGGACATCTATAAAGATCCAAGCTAGAAAATGTAAAACTTTTATGTACATACAACAGTTCCATCAACAATTTCTTCATAAAAGAGCCATCCAAAATTTCCTTTGAGTGCCTTTTTAAGGAGGTTGTATGCTACTTTGTTGAACTGTCTATGTACATGCATAAATTTGATAGATTCAAATCTATTATTTAAGCTTCTAATCTTGTCTGTTACTTTGTTGAACTGTCTATGTACGTGCATAAATTTGATAGATTCAAATCTATTATTTAAGCTTATGATCTTGTCTTTCCAGTTGTTGAGATATATCAAGTTCAAATTGGATTTAGAATTTATCCAATCGATAGTGACCTTGGAATCTCCCGTAACCATCAATTGTTTTATAGAAAATTAGGAAATGAGTAATAATAATCCCCATAGGCTCAAGATTTTAGCTTTATGTTGAATTTTATCAGTCCACAATGAAATATGTTGAATTTTATTAGTCCCCATAAGCCCAAGAACAGTCCACAATGAAATATGTTAAATTTTATCATGTGTTTTTGAACAGTCTACAGTGAACATAAAAGAAAACATTTAAATTAATACATAGTAGTATAGGCCCAAGATTTCCACTTTATGTTGAATTTTATCAGTCCCCATAGGACCAAGAATAGTCCACAATGAAATATGTTGAATTTTATCTGTGTTTTTTAACAGTCCACAGTGAACATAAAAGGAAGCATTTAAATTAATACATATTAGGATAGACCCAAGAGTTCATCTTTATGTTGAATTTTATCAGTCCACAATGAAATATGTTGAATTTTATCAGTCCCCATAGGCCCAAGAAAATTCCACAATGAAATATGTTGAATTTTATCATGTGTTTTTTAACAGTCCACAGTGAACATAAAAGGAAGCATTTAAATTAATACATAGTAGAAAAGCATTTAAGAGTTTGATGCTTAATTTAATGCATTGTAAAAATGAGAATATACAAAACATTAGTTCAAAACTAACTTTGCCACTTTTTAAAGACAAAAGTTATAAACACAAAATTAATGTCCTATAAAGACAAAAGTTATAATACGAAAACCATATTTATATTATATAGCTAGCTTAAAGAAGAAAATCAATATTACTAAAATAAGAACAGTCTTATAAGCTTCGTAGTGAAACTCTGATTGAACAAACAGTATAAAACAATATCGTAAAACATAAATTAAGCTTTTGAGAAATCAAATGTAGGACAATAAAGTGATATTTTGAATTCCAAAAATATCATATATATATATATATATATATGTATATATATATATATATATATATCAAGTCTAAATAGTTACATTGTCAAATACAAAGGTTTCAAAGTCTAAATAGTTACATTGTCAAATACAAAGGTTCCACATCCATTTTAGGATGATAACAAAAACTAAGACATTTAACTCCAAAATTTTGGACTCTAAGACATCGCTTTAAGATAGATCACTTCATACCTGCAATTCAAACCCGCAAAAAAACAAAATTAAAAAATTAAAAATTTACAATTCAAACATGCAAAATAAAACAGAATTCAAAAATTGTGATTAAAACAAAATTGGCATACATACCAAAAGAGTTAAGTCTCATCCTCCAACATACTCTTTCCCACCAAATATAATGTAAACATATTTTCCACCAAATATAATTTAGACATCTGTAACAATAAAAAACAATAATAATAAAACAAATAACATATATTAGCATATATGCTTTAACTAAATATTAAATAAACAATAAGAAATAATAACATACCCAACCACAGTTAAACAGATTTAAGATAGTTACTCTCCACATTAAGCATACATGATTTAAACAATTTGTAAAATCTTATCTAAAATCTTAGAAAATTTTAAAGAGAAAAATTGTGTTCTTGGTAAAAAAAAAAATTGTGTTCAGAGTTAGAGTTAGATAATAATATGGAAATAAATATAAAATTGTGTATGAAGAAAGTTCACAAATCTTCATATTAAGTCATTCTTCCAATGAAATACTTATCTCCTTATGGATAAAGTCTCAAATCCTTCAGGTGAAATTCTCCTTGTGGATAAAGTCTCAAATCCTTTAGGTGAAATTCTCATCCCGGGTGATGTTATTTGATCTTATTTACTCATAAATACAATACTAATCTCCTCAGCAGTAAAATACTTCTATCCTCTTCTGCAGTGGTCATATAATCAAATTCCATAATTCCCTTTCAAATTAAAGGACTCATAAATCTCCATATTAAACCATTCTTCCAAAAAACTACTTATATCTATGAAAGTTCACAAATATTCATTTTAAAAACCATTCTTTCGGAAAATACTTATCTCCTCTTTCTACGGTGGAATAGATGTTCTCATATAATATTTCATGTACATGAAGAAAACACAAATCTTCACATGTATATTAAGTCATTCTTCAAAACCCATTTAAATCTTTCATCTTTGGAATTTATTCATATTACATATAATTAAATGCTCTTTGAAATTATGTGTGAGCTAGCTCACATATACATATGCATAGTTTATTTGTAAATCTACTTGAATGTTGGTTTTTGTGGTTAGTAAGAGTTTGAAAATACCCTGGCAAGAAGGAATTCACTTTGTTGTATGTAGAAAACACAACTGTCCATACTGCGCCATTCTTGGATAAGAAAACAAGGAATTCAATCGAAGAAAATTTAGAAAATTTCCCTTTTCTGATGTGGGATATAGTCTGTTCTCAAAAAATCAAATGTTCAAGTTCAAAATTAGGTCTTAATCATGATCTAAACTTAAATAAGTTTGAATGTACACCATTTAAGACAACGATAATCTTATAGAGGGGTTCTATATATTTCAAAATAATTGATCAAAGCGTTGAATAGGAACTTGGCTAAACTAAAAATTCTAGAAAACAAAAAATTGATAAAAGTAAAAAACATACATTTATGAATCATCCTGAATGGACGCATCCTTCCCAAATATGGGTGCTTCCTCCGCCTCCTCCTCAGTCCCAATATCCCTCCCAAGAACACTCTAAGGTACTCTCTTTTCCACATTACCCTATATAACACATTTCAAATTTGAAAATTTGAAAATTAAATTTAAATGATTTTAACACATTAGATGACACCCATGAACTCCCACTCTCTTCAAACTCTCCCAATGAGAATTGAGACAAGTCTTCCCAAGTAGTAGGATATGGAATAGGGATCTGTGAACAACACAACTAAGAACTAAATCTAGGATTCAATGTGTTCACATTTATACAAAATTATAAATTTTGTTGATCTCCTATTCAAAATATTGGAGATTGAACAACTAAAATGCTCATCTATGGATATTAGAAAACACATACCTGATTCAACCCATACAAATTTAAACTTGTGGAATCACGTCTCCTATTTGTTGGAGATTCATTTAACATATCTCCAAACTGCAATTAATGACAATAACAACTCGATTATTTCTATAGATACAATGATATCTAAATCTAGAATTAGAAGTAAACTATCCTAAAATGCATCAAAAATTTACTAACTAGAACACATACCAATCTATTGTTCGGGTCATCATTCTAAATGACCTTCTTCCAACCATCACGAAAATTTTTTGCATACTCCTTAACATTTTCTAATGGCATGGTATCTAACTCTGCATCTGTTTTATAAACAAATGTGGCCCGGGAATTCGCTTCCGCTCGCTGACGGTTCATGCCAACATCAACACCATAAAAAAAAGCTTCCAAATTTTCCCCGATTGCATTCTTAGCCTCTTTTTCAACCTCTGATGTAGCTCGCAACTATAAATGTGAATCAAATGTCCATGTTGCGCAAGCTACTAAAGGTTGTGGAGGCCTCGATAATGTCGCATTTCGATATGCCCCTTTGAGATCATATGTTCGTCTTTTACCAGTCCCATAATAATTGGACTGTAGACTAGTATAATCAGGGTGCATGTGCAAGAAAAAATTTGCATAAAAGTGTCCTTAAAATAGTGTGGAACCTCATCGTTTCACGACAATGTTTCCATATGCTACAAAAAATCTGTTATACAGATGTCCTGCAATGTTGGGGTGCTTAAAATATTGCACCTTCAACATCTTCCTTTGTGTCCCATCTTTGAAATTGAACATCGAAATTGCGGCTTCTTTTGAAACTTTATTTTTTATTACCTCCCATTTATTAGGGCCCATCACCTCTGACTTTCGTCGCCTCATTAGATCGACAAAAATGTCAGTGGTTGGCCCCATATTTTGATATGCGTCCATAAAGTTTTGCAAGCTTTGTTTACTCTCCTGAGGGAGTTCCAAGACCACCAAATCATTTTCCAACCTCCTTTTAATACATGAGCATCACTCAAGGATCATTTCTTCAGTAATCTCTTCCCAGGGAAGTTCATCACCAACATCTGAAGGATAGGTGGACATAGGCGTGTAATCTTTTGTTTCATGATAACGTAGCCTCCTAAATCCACCTTTACCCTCTGCACCAACACTATAATATCCATGACAATCACTCTCTCTTTCATTGTCGTTCATTTCTCTAAACTCATTGTCTACACACACATTTGAAAGTAATTACAACATTTAACTTCACATAAATTTAAATACACAAAAATACAACAAAAATAAAAAAAATCAAAGAAAAATACCAGAAATATTCTTTTGTCTTGAGGTATTCCCTACATTCTTAGGTGTAGGAGTATCAATGCACAAGCTATCTAAGAAGGTTGCATCCATATCACTTGCTTGAGAACATTCTGCATTTAATCTATTCACAAACTCGTTTGAAAATCTCCTCTGACGAGATTGTTCCTGGTCACTCAGAGTCTCAGTCAAAGAAGGAGTTCCTCTTCTTCCTTCTTGGGAGAGCCTAGAGAATTTGCGAGGAATGTTTGGAGAATATCATGTCGACATATCTCCTCAATATATATCCTTTGAAAATTCATGAAAATTTAAGCACAAGACAAGTATGAATTAATATCTCCAACATTGACCAACAAAAATTATGAAGAAAGAAAAAAGAATAAGACAAAATTAATAGAAATGTTCTTTATGTTAGATACAATTATAATAGGGTGATGCATAACTCCACTACCCATGCCCATTTCAAATATATTTTGGTTCCTTAATATTAGCACAAATAACCTTGGTAAATCTACCAATAGTACATGGGTGAAAGTTTGGTAATGGAGTAGCAGTTATCTATATGGGCAATCGGATTTCATGCATCCAATAGGTATGGTGCACAGTCCATGAAAATCAATGATTAACTTTACGCCATGTTTGGTTGGATGGAAGAAATCTTCCATCTACAAATCAATGGCACTAAGTATCAACATGTATGTATTACACTTAGAGGGGGCATTAATAGAGAAAATGTATTATATGATTGCAAGTTGTTGGAATTCTGATTATGACGGACCTTTTTATATACTAAGTGTTTGTGATCTGATGATTTGACGCTGCTAAACATTCATTTATATGCGGTTATAAAGCGTTGTTTATTTCTATATTAGACTTTATTATCCAAAATGAAGTATTCATTATAACTATTCCTTTAGTCAAGGGGTCACTACAATTGCAAAACAACACCAAAGTGGGAGACTGGTTCCTTTTTTAGCAGTTTACTATGATAAGAGTCTATGGTTTGGAAGAGAATCCATATCAAAAGTGAGTGTTGAATTTGGTTGTTCTAGAGACTGAAAAAAGTGAAATTCAGTCAGTTGTTGACTAAAAAGCCAAGCATATATTACATTAAATGTTGATCAGATAAATTTCAAGGAAAATCAAAATATACATAAGTAGGTCACTCATGTCTTACACATAGATATGACCAAGACTCATGACAATATGAAGAAATTGAAATAGGCATTAATCAAAGTGGAGAAATAGCTAAGGCAAGATAAAGTGGTTATTACAACAAGGATTTCTAGAATCAACAATTTGTAAAATAATATTTATAACTTATGATACTCTAATATTAAATATGTAAATATGGATTTATAAATTGAATTCCTAAATATTTGAAATTTTTATAAAATACAAAACGTTTGAAATAAAAAGTTGAACATATTGAATTTTTTGTGAAATTTTTATAAAATACAAAACATTTGAAATGATTGTGACTTGGTTGCGGGAAGACAACCATGTGGCCAAGCCGTGGACGTGCCCACGGCTTGGCCACAGGGTTGGGCCCCCGCAGCCAAGTCACAACCAATTTTAATAAGATATTATCTATGCACAGAAAAGCAGGGCATTTGAATCTAAGTCTTTAACACCGGAGTGAAAGACAGTAGATTCAGCTCCTGGCCAACTACTCAGGCACAAACTAATCACTTGAATTCTTACTCTATTCTTAATATTTGATTGTTAAATGTATATATCAAATTTAAAAACTTAATATTCGATTGTTAAATGTCTATATCAAATTAACTAAATCCATATTGTTTATAAATTATGTATTATGTTTTATGTATATATATGTTTTAAATATTTTCCATTGTATGTATATTTCACAAATATTCCTTTACAAATTATAAGATAAACTGTAATGTACAACAAGGAATTCCAGAATCAACAATCTGTAAAATAATATTTATAACTTATGATAAACTAATATTACATATGTAAAAATGGATTTATAAATTGAATTCCTAAAGATTTAAATTTTTTTATAAAATACAAAACATTTGAAATGACTGTGACTTGGCCACAGGGAGCCAACCATGTGGCCAAGCTATGGGCATGCCCATGGCTTGGCCACAGGAATGGCCCTCGCGGCCAAGTCACAACCAATTTTAATAAGAGATTATCTATTCATAGAAAAGGATGGCATTTGAATCTAAGTCTTTAACACCGGAGTGAAAGACAGTAGAGTCGGCTCTTGAACGATTGCTTAGACACAGACTAATCACTTAAATGCTTACTCTATTCTTAATATTTGATTGTTAAATGTCTATATCAAATTAACTAAATCGATATTGTTTATAAATTTATTGTTTTCACACGTATAATTTGAACATATAAACATGTAATTTTTAAATTGTCTTCCTATTTTATTTTTAAATTTATTAAAAAAAATTAAAAATATATGTTTTAAAATTTTTACATTGTATATATATATAGATAGATAGATAGATAGATAGATAGATATAAATATATATTATTTATAGATTTATTTGTAAATATAAGAACAAATTTATATTTTAAGAAATAGAAGAACAGAATTATATTTAAAAATAAATAAATAGAAGTACAAATTTATTTGTATTATATTTACAAGAAATATAATTTATTAAAAAGATTAAGATGATGTTCGTCAAATAATATTTGAATATAACCGAAAGAACGAAATATATTTCTATGCATAAAATTATTTGAATTATACCACTTAAGAAATTATGTGGTCAAACAGTAGACCAGAACTATTATCAGTCAATAAAATATAGTCTTTAAATCTAAACTGGACCAGAACAAATGCACACATACCAAATCTAAAATCTAAATACTAATTAACAAATTTAAAATAAACATAAATATAAATGTACAAATATTAACAAATTTAAAATAAACATAAAGATTTCTTCTACCTGTACCAAACTATATAACACATTTATGCATAGAATTTTATAACACTTTTATAATCAGAATGCAATCTTTTGAACTATTACACATCATAGTAAATTCATTTTAATCTTGGATTCTATAAATATTCATATAATTTTTTAGATGTCGAAAGATAGAGGGTTAAGAATGAACTATGCAAGTTTATTTTTATTTTATTATGATTTTTATAAATATCCTCACATATTTTTTAGTTACTCGCAGACAAGGCATAAGGGAAATAAAACTCTTATTTTTTGTAGGAAAGATAAGTTTTTGTTTTTTTAATATGAATGTTTAAACAAATTCTAAAGGTAAATTTCGACTAATTAAAGATGGGATTCTGTACCAATCCAAATTCAGAAAAAAAAATAAAATAGATTGTGGCATGGGAACCAAAGAACTGTTGGAATCTTTCAAAGCATATAAACCCATCAAGGCAAGACAAGCCTATGGTCCAATGGGGCACCGTGGCATAAGCCTACTGATTTTTTAGGATTCCATAGTTGGCTACTTGGAGGCAAACCATTTATAGAAAGATTTCTTAAAAGAAGGAAGAGGTCAAGATGACTAGGATTGATGTGGAATGTTGACTCGCCCTACTAGTGCAAAACGTATATTATATGGATATATGGAAAACAAGGAGGACATGGAAAACTTCAACAAACACCTAGGTTTTTAATATTTTCATTGTTAAACAATTCTGCAATTAGTGTTCAGCTAAAACAGTTTAGTACTTGGATTTAAGTATTTTTGGTTGAAAAGGATGTCCTACTAACATTAGAATCTGATGTTGGTTGATTAGGTAGTGGAAGGGCTAAGTATGACTGTGACTTGGAATGTGAATTGGTTGTGGGGACCCATCCCTGTGGCCAAGTCGTTGGCATGTCCACAGCTTGGCCACAGGGTTGGCCCCCAGTGGCCAAGTCACAGTCCTGTGGACTGTGACTTGGCAGGGGAAGAAAAAAAGTGGAGGAAAAAGAGTTGATCTACTTTGTTGGGTCAAGGAGATGGGAATCTAAATTTTATATCATTTTTCCAATATGCGGAAGAGTAATAATACTATATGGGACATATAAGCACAAGATCATTCAAGAGTTTCTAGTTTCAATTATCCATGTACATGGACAAGGTCGAATACAGCCCTGTCCATGTAGAGTGACAGGCCCAAATTCAGGCATGTCCTTGTACATGGATAGGGCCGAATACGGCCATTCCATGTACAAGGACAAGCCCAAATTCATCCTAATCAACAGTACATAAAGCTAGAAACAATGAATCTATCATATCAATAGTGAAATGATCTAGATTTTATGAGAAGAAAAAAATGACTACAGATTATTAATAGGTTCTTAACACAAAATAACAGAGATAAAGTAAAATTGGTTTTCTATTCAATAATGAAATAAGCTAAAACTGTAAAATGCAGCGGAAACAAGCTTGTTGGAAGGGTGGCAGCTTATCTCTCAGAAGAGATGTGACGGCTGAGCTCATTCACAATAAGATGATTACAATGAGGCTCTAAAGGAATTTTAACAATAAGAAGGAATTCCAAAAACCCTAGACATCCAAAAAACCTAACCCTAGGATATGAAGCGCCAAAAGTCATGTAGGCCCTGTTTGGGTAAGTTAGTACATCAACTTCCTAGGGTCGTAACTTTTGCATATGATCTATGTTTTAGGCGTATGATAGCCCGTTGGAAAGGTATCGACAAGGAGATTCATTTTAGGAACAATCTAAAGTAAACTTTGATATTTCAAACCTTTTTTACCAAAAAACATCGTTTAGGGCCTCAAAACAGCTTCGGAAGTGAAAACTGCTAAAAATAGTAAATTACCAAAATTGCCATAAAATTGTTTTGAGCCAGTTGGCAAAAGGCGGGTGGCCATCGATATCCACATCGATCATGAAATGAATACTAGATTACACTGGTATAGAGTTAACCAAGCTTGAAGATGCTATGATAAGATAACATGAATGGATGGAAAAGGCCATAGCTTGTGATTGTGGTTTTCTTCTAGATAGGTTACAGTGCTTGATTACAGATTGAACTAAGCTATGTTATGTTGAAACAAAGGAAGAGATTCTCAATACAATATTGATTCGTTATCTATGAAGTTTCTTATATGATTGTATTCATCATATTCAAACATTATTGGATTATGATTATGTTCATAGCTCATGTTAGTCATGTAAGCTTAATTTGGAGATACAGTAAGCTCAAATAAGGATAACAACATATCAAACAAACATCAGTGTAGCTATGTATTACTCTTAGTTATTACTATGGATTCGATACTATCTATATTATGATTATACTTATCCTTGTTACACATCATATAACATGAACAAATCTTCTTGTATGAGTCATAACCCTATATTATGTTGAGATCATAGATGCATAGAGTAGAGTATCATAAGTTGAATGTAAAGATTGTCATTGTATTTGTATTAGTACTGAGTTAGAACCAATCCCATAAATATGAAAAGGTATAAGAAGTTCGTACATGTAACATATGAGCAAAAACAGTATAGGTCTTATTCATATCCTATACTAGGAGTAGGACCCTAATCAATAAGAGTGCAACATCAATGTCATTATGTACCGAATATGATGGAATTACTTCTAAGCAAAGAATGTAGTGTAATTCAGTTTGTTCACAGGGC
>SNQJ01S0118340.1:27546-41768 GCA_010110895.2 Picea sitchensis
TGACAAAATAAAAAAAGATAATGAATATATAGCTAATTACCATGGGACGATATTCATTCGATTCACCATCAATGTGCCCATATTTCCTACAATGTTTTGTAGTCGTTTCTATTAAAATTCTTACAGGACGTCTGAGACAACATTTTTTACAAGGGAAATAACATCTACCATGACCCTTTTCACTCGCTTTACTTTTTTCCCCACCTCTAAAAAAATTCTACGACATTCTTCCACACAAAAATACCCTTTCGAAACTGTCGTTTGTATAGCTATATTGTCGCAACATATTTAAATCGTCAAATATTTATAGTCCAATTTTAGTCACGATCGTCGCAATTGTGACGACCGTGACCTAAAAATATTTCTTTTTTTACCTATTTATTTGTCATTTTTACGGTCACTTTTAATGTTAGGTCAGTTGTCGCTCTTGCAATGAATGCTGACCATATTAATTTAAGCAAAATAGATGCATCTCTGTTGCGACAAACATTGACCATATTAATTTAGTCAAAGTACATGCATCGAGATAGCGATGAATACGGGGTGGATTAAGAAAAAATGAACTTTTTCTCTTGCATGTTGCGACGAAAGAGTACTTTTGTCGCAAGTGGTTGTCTCAAATTTTTCAATATGTAGTAGTGAGAACATGTGGATAAAGAAAAACTAATTAAACACATAACAAGAACGGGGCTAAGAAATTCAAACTTAATTACTAAAGTAAAAAAATTATAATGGAGGATTAAATTTATTAAAAGGGTAAATGGTTGTTTTTATCTACACTTGATAAATTGATTTTTTTAGTTAAAAGGGAAAAAGGGGGAAACTTAAAAGTAAAAGGAAAACTCAAAGAAAAGGGGAAACATAAAGAAAAAGTTGAATGTCTAACTTAGTAAGGAATATTGCCTTTGGAACTTTCTATTTATGAACTCAACTAGGAATTAAGTAAGGCGTAAGTCATTTAAGAATTGTAAGAGAATTTTGGGACACCGAGAAGAGTTTTTAGGAATGCATTTAGGTGGATGAGGGAAATATGAATATTTTATTAATTAATAAAATTAATTTTCTCGTGCAACTAGGGGATCAGGCGACATGTGTATGGGGGAGGTTTTTTGAAATTAATTAAATGAAAAATGAATCTAATGAGGGTTTTGGGAAACTAATGACTAAGAAAACTATATAAAAAGGATGGTGGAGGAAGAGTGAATGGGAGATATGGCTTCCGTAACGTTACGCTGTTGAATTTTTATGTTGATTAAACTTTCTCTTATGGGAGTTGGGATACCCAACTCGGGTAACGAGTGGTAGCTCGACCTTGCAAGGTGATCTGGGTTCTATCATTCTCTGGTATTGTGTGCGTGGCCCCTTTACGACTAGGGGGGCTCAGGGGGAAGAAGAGTACCCTTAGCATTGATTGGGAGGTACCGGTGAGGTCAGATCGGTTGGCAAGAGGGATCTCGAAGGAGTACGCGCGAGACAACGACTTCAGAGCATTCACAATTGGCTATGGTACGCATGTGCATAATTGTATTAATTAATAGCTCAATTTCTTGTTCAAGCATTCCTTATTGTCGAAAGCACGCTTGCATAGATGTTGTTAAAAGAAAAGACTCATTTAGCTATGCTTATGAAATTTTATCTAGGCGATAGTTCATCATGTGAAATTGCAAAAGGGTAACTAAATTTCTATTCTAATATTTGTTTAATTACTACATTTGTATTACTATCGAGGAAGACTGTGTTTGGTTCTCTGACCATTATTTTATTTTACTCTATGTTTTTATTGTTTTTAATACAAAGACATTGTGTTTCCATCTTAGATTCCTTTATCCTTTAAGTTATTAGTCTGTGCTTGAGCATTCGGACAGGAGCCGAATCGACTATATTTCACTCTCATGTTAAAGATTTAGATTCAAATTCCCTTCTTTCCTGTGCATGGATAATAAGTGAAGGATAATTTCTCTGCCCAGCAAATTCGTTACCGTGTACAACAAAAATTCCTCTTCTTTACTCTGCAATTTGTGTAAATTGTTGGGGATCCGAACTGTCTTTCCTCTACGTTTTTATTGACATAATCCACTACCTGTGATTTGAGTAAATCTTAGTCCAATCCATTTTAATGGAAAATCCTTGAATTTTCAAAAGCGTGTTAATCTGTCCATTTTGAATCATGCGCTTTGGAGAAAGTGGAACCCATCATCCATTATCAAAGGAAAGAAAAAAGGTTTTGGATTATGAGATTGAAATGGCTTCTTCTTCATCCATAATTGTTATTATCAGTGTGTCTAATATTATGGTTAGAAATAACTCTAATATTATTATTAGTGTGTTTATTCATAATCAGTTTGGAAATGTTTTTGTTTTTATTAGCCTTAAATAATGGTACCATTATATTAATCGTTGAGGTGTATATATCGATCATACTAGTAAAATCCATGACAATATTAAAAGATTTCCTTATTGTGCAAATTGTTAGATGTAAATAGTGATAGCAGCTGGAGAGATTCATTAAATCAGTTTTAATCTGTGAGTTTTTTCATTATTGTGTATTTTCATTAAATCAGTTTTAATCTGTGAGTATTTTCATTATTGGGTATTTAATTTGTAGTATTATATTGTGTAATAATAGTTTAATTGTATATTAAATATGTATGGAAATTTTCCTTGGCTGATGTGATAATAATTATGTTCTTGATCTATTTCAAAATTTTGGAGTGGAAATCTACTAGAAATTTTAAAATTGTTAAATTCAATTTTAGTATTAAATGTGTGAAGAATTATCTTGGAAATTTCTATGTAAGCAATGAACATGGAATGGAGGAATGTCTCTTATGGAATTACAGTTCGCCTTGGTTATTGATACCTCTATTGTTATAATTTTTCTTCATCTCATGTTTATTTTTTTTTATCGTTTTGAGTGAAATATGAAAATGGATGACAACACTTGATTGACACTCTCTCTTGCCACACATTACAGTAAGGTTTAGACTTGATTTTCTCCCACAAAGTTAGTTAATCCCGAGAGTTGAAATTAAATCTATATTCATTGCACATTATGACTTTCTTAGACCTGATATTGATTTAGTTATGGTTTCTCGGCAAGACTATCTAGAAAAACTCTGTATTCATTAGATTCATGGATACCACCCTTTTGTTTTTCATTTAAAAAATAAGATTAGCTTGTATTGTGCAACTTTTTCCCATTTCTTACTAATACTAGGCTTTGTTAAAATCTATCTTCTCTCAAAAAAAAAAAATTATGATCTCAAAGTATATCTTGTCAATGTTAATGAGCTCCTTCGTATCAATAACATTTAACTGTTTATGTGCTTTAATTTTAGAATAAATTAGAGTAGCAATTCCTTTTTTGAACTACCTAAAAATCAATTAGATGATAGAGGACCATTTGATATTTTTGGGATTCCCATGGAGATCAATTTCCCATGAAATTGTAACTGGTTGTTTGCCTTGGTACTGAATCGTCATTACACTATGATAGTGTGGGATCGATGTAGATGAAAACCTCTTACTTATCTCTATAAGAAAGAAAACTAGGTTTTTGCACGACCGTTGCAAGTGTAGATTTATGAAACATGAAATTTATGCATGAATGAGTCATAGGTATGGAAGGACATAATTTATAAATTTGATAGTAAGGATAGAGGTCTGTCCCGTCGTTAATTTGATGATTAAAACCTGAGATTAAATGCTAAACCACATAATCATATCTTGAATCTACGACCTTGATCTACTTTATTATATGCATATTCTTGTGATGTGAATCCAAGAAATTTATTCTTTACGATATTCCTTTTAGTCAACACTGTCATCCTTTGAAGGAATCTGTCTCATCTTGCAAAAGAACTTTCTTGATTAAATCATTATATTTAAGTAATTTCTGGGGAAGTAAGTTTTCTTCACCCCCTTGCACTCAAGTTTCTTTATTGAGGTTCATATTTCCTTGTATCAGTTCTTTATATCAAGGTTTTATTTGCTATATCAGTTCATCAATTTCTTATATCACATATGATTAAGCTAGCTCTCTAATAAAATTTCTACTAAATAGAGAATTAAAATAGAATATCCATGCACATGAATTTTATAGATATTATTCAGAATAATAATGTTTTACAGTGTGGGAGACTTCATTGGTAAAAAGTTCCTCTTAAGAAAACAAGAAATCCTTCGACTAGTTGCACAATTTAAATATTGAATGATGTCACCTTGTGTCTTGTTGACTTGTCAATTGGGTGTAGCTTGGATGGTTGTGAGGAATGATTGTTATCCTTCCTATCAGGGTTCAATTCCCATAATAATATTAATAAATCTCATAATGACGTGAAAAAAAATCTTTCTTTTGCATTGCATCACATGTAGTCGTAACGACAGGGGACGTTACATACAGTATCAGAGCAGGTTCAACCCTGCAACTGCGGATTGCCATGATTTCCACTGCAGTAAGTCGTTGATTATTAACCTAGCACTAATTAAAACTTTAATGTGTCCATGCGGTGATCTCAATTAGAGGACTCCATATAGGTTCACAACGTGGTGCCGTGGAAGTAGGTGTGATGCCTATAGAAGTGTTCGTACCCTTAGAGTCTAACCCCCAAGGGGGAAGAAAAATTCCTTGGGATGAATTCAATTGTTGTGAGGGATGATGATGGTCTGACAAGGTCCTTCCAAGGAATGTAAGAGGCCTTGATTCACCATATGTACTGAGACGAGGCCAGGGTGACTGTACCCCTGAGGGTCCATAGCGCACCCCGCCAGTATCGTTAGCATTCACCAAGAACTCGAGAGGGATGAGTTCTCTAGTCCTCAAGTGTTGCAGACGGATCAACCATCGAGGCATGGTTGGATAACAATGCGATGTGCTTCGCGCTTCATGATTAGGACCTCCAGCATGAAGGTCCGCATGGCAGTCTTCCAACTGAAGGAGAGCACTCTTTTATGGTGGAAGACACTCCTGCTGCAATTGAACATGGTCATCGAAGACATGTCATGGGAACTATTCGAGGACTAGTTTCGGGAGAGGTGTTTATCTGAGGAATTCATTGAGCATCATCTCAATGAGTTCAACACCTTGCGACAGGGCGATTGTACAGTGCCCGAGTACAAGGCTTGATTTATGGAGCTTCTTCGGTATGCTCTGCACTCGAATACCGAGAAAATTAAGGTCAACAGGGTCATGTTTGGCCTTAATGTCATCATTCGTACAAAGTTTAGGATTTTGATGCCTCAAAACTTGCATGATGTTGTCCTAAAGGCCCTCAAAGAAGAGGATGAGCTTATCAACTGGGGTTAGATCAGGACTCCAATAAGACCAGTGGGGCAGGTGTCATCTGATGCACAACAACATCAAACACCATCTAGACATTCACCAGGATATCGTGGATTCCAGAGAGGATTGAGTTTCACTACACCTCAGTAGCAAACTCCCTACAAAGCTCCACTGCATTAGCAACAATTCAGGCCTGTTCAATAGAATAGACCAGGGTTCGAGGCTGGTGGGTTTTCATATTCTACTTTGGGTATCAAGAGTACTGGACCAAAGAAAAGGTGTTGGACATTTGGGGAGCCAAATTACCAGCGTGACTGCCTAGTAGAGAGGACCAATACATCTAGATCAGTCGGACCCACTACCATGGGAAATTTGGGCAATACCCATCAGATTTATACAGCAGTGAATAACCACCAGGAAAAGCACTAGTCGACAATGGTCGAGATGTCAGGTACCATTGCTGACCAGAACCTTAGTATTTTGATAGATCCAGGTGCTACCAATATTTTATCTCTGGTGCAATGCTAAAATGAATTAAGGTAAAGTCAGTCGAACAAGATGAGTTTAGATTTGTAGAAATGGCTTTGGGAGCCAAACAGAAGGTTGGTAGGAAGGTTACGGGTTGTATCCTAAACCTGGGAGAGTTTTTCACTAGGGCCAACCTATACATCACGATCTTAGGATCTTATGATGTCATGATCCATATGGATTCGTTGGAATTGCATGAGGTGATACTCAACTGTAAGAAAAAAAAGTTGAGCTTGGTCGATGATGAGGGATAGAGACGCATGATTGTAGGTCAGAACTAGGGAGTTTCCTTGAGGTTCATCTCTTCCTTGCAGCTATGAAAGAGAATGCACAAGGGATGTAAGATTTATGCGATCCTTGTGTTAAATGAGAAGGGAGTAGTGGAAGGTATAGAACACCTTTCGGTGGTGAGATATTTTGTAGACGTCTTCTCTGAGGAGTTAATCGGGATGCCGCCAAAGAGGGAATTGGAATTTAACATAGACCTAAAATCGGGGACTGAAACGATAGAAAGAATGCCTTATCGTATGTTGACCCCAGAGTTATAGTAGTTGAAAATGCAATTGAATGAGTTGTTGGACCTAGGACTTATACGCCCAAGTGTGTCATCATGGGGTGCGCCTGTTATCCTCATACAGAAGAAGGATGGGTCGTGGAGACTCTGCATTGACTATCGTCAATTGAACAAGGCAACGATCAAGAATCAATATTTGTTGCCAAGGATTGATGATATATTTGATCATATGAAGGGTGCGATGGAGTTTTCAAAGATCAACTTGAGATCATGATATCACCAGTTATGGATAAAGGAGGAACACATCCCTAATTCCACCTTTAAGAAAAGGTTTGGACATTACAAGTTTATTGTTTTATCGTTTGGACTGAAGAATGCCCCAGGGGTATTTATGAGTTTGATGAATGGGTTGTTTCATGAATACTTGGACAAGTTCGTCCAAGTGTTCATTAACGATATTTTGATTTACTCTCAGAGGATGGAGGAGCATGACGAGAACTTGCACATGGTACTACTATCTCTATGAGAGAACAAATTGTATGGGAAGCTATCTAAATACTCGTTTTATTAATCGAAGATTCAATACTTAGGAAAATGTCATCTTTGGCGAAGGTATCATTGTGGATCCAACAAAGGTCTAGGATATTATGGAGTGGCCTATGCCAATGAATGTCTTGGAAGTGTGTAGCTTGATGGGTTTAGCGGGATACTAATGACGATTCATTGAGGGTTTTTCGAAGATAGCAAATCTGATCATGGAATTGCAGAAGAAGAACAAGAAGTTTGTTTGGACCGAGAAATGTGTGGAATAATTTAGGAGTCTCAAGGATATGTTGACAACAACAACGATACTAAAGGTCACTGACAACGAAGCAAACTTCTTGGTATGAACTGATGCATCCAGGGAAGGCTTAAGCATATTCTTGATGCAAGACGGTAGAGTGATCGCTTACATCTTGAGAAATTTGAGAAGGCATGAGGATAACTATGTGACACACGATTTGGAGTTGTTAACCATTGTATATGCCTTGATATTTTGGCGACACTACCTTATTGGATGGAAATTCAAACTAAAAATGGACCACTATGGACTACAACACATCTTTATACAAAGCGACTTGAACACATGACAACGACATTGGTTGGAATTTCTTAGCGAGTACAATTTTGAGATTAATTACATAAAAGGAACATTGAGAAGAGTGGTGGAGGCATTGAGTCAGAGACCACACATATTTTCGGTGATGCCTCTTCAGACGAATCTATGTGAAAATATTATAACTTTACAATGCGACGATGACTGATAGAAAGAGGTCAAGGATTTTATTGGACAAAACACAATGATGGTACCAAAATTTGACGGATTTACTGTGGACATTGACTCGGTTTTTGTAGTATTTACAGGACTAGTTTTTACAGGATGATTTTGGACTAGTTTCCAAGAGGCCTTGGGAACCCAACTTAAATTAGTACTGAGTATCACCCAGAGACGGACGAGAAGACCAATCGAACAAACCAAATATTGGAGGACATGCTGCATATGTACGTTATGGGCCAAATGAAGCATTAGGAAGAATTATTGCCACTGGTATAATTTTCATATAACAACAATTATCAAAGCACCATTAAGATGACACCTTTCGAGTTTCTTTACGGGCGACCGTATCAGACGCCTTTGAGTTGGGATAGTCTTGAGGATAGGGTCCCAGTGGGACTAGAAGGGATCCAAGAAATGGAAGATCAAATGAAAACAATAAGACAAAGGATCAAGGAAGATTTATGCCTATGCATGTCATGTCTTCTTGTGAGTGAAACCGCATAAGATTTCGATCAAGTTTGGAAATGGTTCTAAACTCTCTCCTAGGTTCATGGGACCTTTTGGGATTGTGGAAAAGAAGGGGCCCGTGACCTATCAACTAGCCTTGCTTGATCCTTTGAGGTGTATGTGCGATGTTTGTCATGTATCTATTTTGAGACATTATGTTAGTGATCCTACACATGTAATTAACATGAGAAAATTGGAGGTATCATACGAGGATGCGCTCACGACGGAGACAATATGCATCATGGACCATCCCATTTTAAAAATATGATGCCAAACAATAGATCAATTCAAGGTATAGTGGTACAACTATAGTCCACACTCGACGACCTGGGAGGACACATACGATATGCGTCATCAGTTTCCATTTTGCTTGATAGATAGACTATGGTACTGTGATAAACTTTATTTCGGCACTTCTATACTGTGAAACTTCAAGACAAAGTTTAAAACAATAGGGGGGTGTGTATGTAACATCCCGCTCTTGCACGCACTGAGAAAACTTATTCTTTAAGGACACTTGTGTGCAAGTGATCCGGGTTATTATACTATTGGTTGTTTTGATTTTTGATTATGAGATATTGTGGATTTGATGATATGTCATTTTGTTGTATTTACATAGACAAGTGATATTGACTGGATTCTCCTAAGTGTGGAAGACTTTGGCATTGAGGATGCAGAGGCACCGATGAAACCCCTTGGACTCTATATCGAGTCAGGGAGTGCACTGTTAGGGTTTGAATGTTGTTGATGTGACATATGTGCATATGTTTAGATGTTATGATGATTGATTATTATTGCTGAAATGATTTATTGATGGATGCAGGCTGATGATAGCTTGTTGACCAGACTCATATTTGGAGTAGAGGGGTCATGCATGAAAACAAGAGATATTGAGGGAGAGGTGTGCCAACAACCCTACCACAACCTACTAGAACTCTCATTGTGGCTCGAACTGTAGGTTAACGATTACCTAGTTTAAGAAGACCCACGATGCCATGAGGGAAGACTGTGTCAGTTGCTCATGATGATTCTAAGGGGTGCTCAATAAGCCAGGGGACTTATTCCTTAGAGGCCCTTAGTCTCCCACAAGATCACCTGGCAGAGTATTGACTCCAGGGGTTTGACTTATACCAAATTTAGTCAAGAGGTGACAAGCACCCTTGGAGCATGTAGTGCATCTTCAAGGGCACGTCATGCAAAGAAAACAGAAAGAAGAAAGTGGAACCCTTGGAGCATGTAGTGTGTCTTGAAGGGAACGTCGTGCAAAGAAAATGGAAAGAGGTGAGTTGCACCCTTGGAACACATAGTGTGTCTTGAAGAGAAAATCGCGCAAAGAAAACAAAAGGAGGCTAGTGGAACCCTTGGAGAACATAGTGCATCCTGGAGGGCACATCACGATTTTAACTATGATAAGTTGATAAACCTAGTGCCTAGAAAATTATGCCTCCTTAGGACCTGTTCGTCCTTAAAATGAATGGCGTGACAAGTAAAGTTTAATAAGAATTTTCCCCTTAAAAATTGTCCCCCAGCCTAGGGAAATTAAAACATAGGTCTAAGTGGAACATGTGGATAAAGAAAAACTAAGTAAACATGTAACAAGAAGTAGGGTAAGAAATTCAAACTTAATTATTAATGTAAAAAAATTATAATGGAGGATTAAATTTATTAAAAGGGTAAATGGTTGTTTTTATCTACACTTGCTAAATTGATTTTAGTTAAAAAGGAAAAAAGGTAAATGGTTGTTTTTATCTACACTTGCTAAATTGATTGTTTTAGTTAAAAAGGAAAAGGGGGGGATCTTGAAAGAAAAAGGAAACTTAAAGAAAAAGGGAAACTCAAAGAAAAGGGGAAACTTAAAGAAAAAGTTGAATGTCTAACTTAGTAAGGAATCTTGCCTTTGTTGCTTTCTATTTATGAACTCAACTAGGAATTAAGTAAGGCGTAAGTCATTTAAGAATTGTAAGGGAATTTCGGGACATCGAGGAGAGTTTTTAGGAATTCTTTTAGGTGGATGAGCAAAAGAGGAATATTTTATTAATTAATAAAATTGATTTTCTGGTGCAACTAGGGGATCGGGCGACATGTGTATGGGGGAGGTTTTTCAAGATTAATTAAATGAAAAATGAATCTAGTGAGGGTTTTGGGAAACTAATGACTAAGAAAACTCTATAAAAAGGATGGCGGAGGAAGAGTGTAGGGGAGATATGTCTTGCGTAACATTATGTTGTTGAAATTTTATCTTGACTAAACT
This sequence comes from Picea sitchensis, assembly GCA_010110895.2. Taxonomy (NCBI): domain Eukaryota; kingdom Viridiplantae; phylum Streptophyta; class Pinopsida; order Pinales; family Pinaceae; genus Picea; species Picea sitchensis. Next base: position 37,946 of record SNQJ01S0118340.1, read on the forward strand.
TTCGCTTGTGGGAGTTGGGATACCCAGATCGAGTAACAAGTGGTAGCTCGACCTTGCGAGGCAAGCTGGGTGCTAGCATTCTTTGGTATTGTGTTTGTGTCCCCTTTTCATCTCGAGGGGCTTAGGGGGAAGAAGAGTACCCCTAGCGTTGGCTGGGAGGTACTGGTAAGGTCACATCGGTTGGCAAGCGGGCGCTGGACAGAGCGTGTGTGAGACAATGACTTCAGATCATTCGCAATTGGCTATGGTATGCATGTGCATAATTGTATCAATTAATAGCTCAATTTCTTATTCAGTCATTCCTTATTGTCGAAATCTCTCTTGTATAGATGTTGTTAAAAGAAAAGACTTGTTTAGTTATGCATATTAAATTTTATCTCGGCGACAGTGCACTGTGTGAAATTGCAAAAGGGTCACTAAATTTTTGTTATGAGCTTTGTTTTAATTACTACATTCGTATTATTACCGAGGAAGACTTGATTTGGTTCTCGGGCCATTATTTTATTTTACTCTGTGTTTTTATTATTTTTAATACAAAGAAATTGTGTTTCCATCTTTCGTTCCTTTATCCTTTAAGTTTTTACTCAGTGCCTGAGCAGTCAGCCAGGAGCTGAATCGACTGTCTTTAACTCCGGTGTTAAATATTTAGATTCAAAGGCCCTACTTTCCTATGCATAGATAATAAGTGAAGGATGATTTCTCTGCCCAACAAATTCCTTACTGTGTACAACAAAAATTCCTCTTCTTTACTCTGCGATTTGTGTAAATTCCTGGGGATCTGAACTATCTTTCCTCTACGCTTTTATTGACAGAATCCACTGCCTATGATTTAGTAAATCTTATTCGAATCCATTTTAATGGACAATCCTTGAATTTTCAAAAGTGTTCTAATCTATCCATCTTGAATCATGCGCTTTGGAGAAAGCGGAATCCATCATCCATTATCGAAGGAAAGAAAAAATGTTCTAGATTATGAGATTGAAATGACTTCTTCTTCATCCATAATTATTATTTTCAGTGTGTCTAATATTATGGTTAGAAAGAACTCTAATATTATTATCAGTGTGTCTATTCGTAATCAGTTTGGAAATGTTTTTTCTTTTATTAGTCTCAAATAATGGTACCATTATATTAATCGTTGAGGTGTATATATCGATCATAGTAGTAAAAGTCGTGACATTGTTAAAAGATTTCCTTATTGTGAAAATCGTTAGATGTAAATAGTGACAGGAGATGGAGAGATTTATTAAATCAGTTTTAATATGTGAGTATTTTCATTATTGGGTATTTAATTTGTAGTTTTATATTGTGTATTAATAGTTTAATTGTATATTAAACATGTATGGAAATTTGCCTTGGCTGATGTGATACTAATTATGTTCTTAATCTATTTCAAAATTTTGTAGAAGGAGTGGAAATCTACTAGAAATTTTAAAATTGTTAAATTCAATTTCAATATTAAATATGTGAAGAATTGTCTCGGAAATTTCTATGTAACTAATGAAAATGGAATGGAGGAATGGCTCTTATGGAATTATTGTTCACCTTTGTTATTTCTACCTCTATTATTTTATTTTTTCTTCATCTCATCTTCATTTTCTCGTTTTGAGTGAAATATGAAAATGGATGACAACGCTTGATTGACACTATCTCTTGCCACACATTACAGTAAGGTTTAGACTTGATTCTCACCCATGAAGTTAGACAATCCTGAGAGTTGAAATTAAATCTGTATTCACTGCACATTATGACTTTCTTAGACCTGATATTGATTTAGTTATGGTTTCTCGGCAAGAATGTCTAGAATAACTTTGTATTCATTAGATTCATGGATACAACACTTTTGTTTTTCATTTAAAAAAGAATATTACCTTGTATTGTGCAAATTTTTCCCATTTCTTACTAATACAAGGATTTGTTAAAATCTATCTTCTATAAAAAAAAAAATTATGATCTCAAAGTATATCTTTTCAATGTTAATCATCTCCTTCATATCAATAACATTTAACAGTTTATGTGCTTTCATTTTAAAATAAATTGGAGTAGCGATCCCTTTTTTCAACTGCCTAAAAATAATTTATATGATAGAGGACCATTTGATAATTCTGGGATTCCCATGGAGATTAGTTTCCCATGAAATCATAACTGGTTGTTTGCCTTGGTACTGAATCGCCATTACACTATGATGGTGTGGGATCGATGTAGATGGAAACCTACTACTTCTCTCTATAAGCAAGGAAACTAGGTTTTTGCACAACCGCTGCAAGTGCAGATTTATGAAACATGAAATTTATGCATGAATGAGTCATAGGTATGGGAGGGCAGATTTTATATATTTGATAGCAAGGATAGAGGTTTGGGGAAATAATTTCTGGGGAAGTAATTTTTCTTCACCCTCTTGCACTCAAGTTTCTTTATTGAGGTTCATATTTTCTTGTATCAGTTCTTTATATCAACATTTTGTTTGTTATATTAGTTCTTTAATTTTGTATATCACATATGATTAAGCTAGCTCTCTAATAACATTTCTACTACATATACAATTAAAATAGAATATCCATGCACACGAATTTTATAGATATTATTCAGAAAAATTATGTTTTAAAGTGTGGGAGACTTCATTGATAAAAAGTGCCTCTTAAGAAAACAAGAAATCCTTCGGCTAGTTGCACAATTTAAATATTGACTGGTGTCACCTTGCATCTTGTTGACTTTTCAATTGGGTGTAGCTTGGATGGTTGTGAGGAATGATTGTGTAACGACCCTCATCATTATGACTACAAGTGAAGGAGAAGTGCTAAATTGTTTTTGTTTTATTTTTGGGCATGAAGGCGATGACAACAACAATTTAGACACACTACTTGTTAATATTATGGTAGCTGCAAGAGGTATTTACCTCTACATGTGAACCTGACGAGAATAGAAGACTCTGAGAAGCAAGAGAAACCCTAATGAATTGGCTAATAACCCTAGAATCCTTGTCGGCTCAAGAAGATAATTTATATTAGGCTATTAGCCTCCAAGAGAAGAAGTCGGCCAGAATTAATAATAAAATACTAAACAAACACATACCTAGAAGGAGAAGTCAGTCCCAACAAATTGGCAGGATTACTATAAATACAGGGCACCCGTTCTCATTTGTCACATCTCAGCTGTTGCAGATAGAGCCAATTCTGCGCAGCAGTTTCTCAGTTGGTGTGCACTGCAGTTGCAGTTGGTGCGTAGGTTTGGAGGAGGGTTGCAGGTGCAGCTGCAGCTACAGCTAGTTTCAGTATTGGCTTGGATATCTCTTGGATAGGGTTTTGAACATCTGATCAGTCTTTTGTGTTGCGCTATCCTTGGGGAGATATGAACTACACTTTCTTTGGCTATCTAGCCTAGGGTTTTCTTTCAGAGGAATTCTCAGGTCAAGGTTAAGGTGCTTGGAGGGAGGCTTCGTCCTGTGGTTGGGTGACGAGGGTATCGTCAATGGTAAAATGAGCACACCATCTTCTATATTCTAACAGGTTATGGGCCCACACCCCTTCAGTCAGCCTAAAATGCTGGAAGGAAACATAGCTGCTAGACATTGAGCTCGTTGAGGAACTGCCGCTAGGGTTACTAGCAGGAGCAGCTTCCAAAAGCACTGCAACTAGGGTAACCAACAGAAGCAGTTATAGAAACCCTAAACCTCTTGTCGAGGAACCTTAAGTGACGAGATTGAACTAATATCTGGATAGATCAGTGCGCCCTAGCCCAGTGCATCTCCTGGTACTCTCAGAAGGCCAAGATGTGAAGTTTGAATTTCTGGTCAAATCTAGGGTTTGACCAAGTCAAGCAAGCC
>SNQJ01S0118341.1:24234-36770 GCA_010110895.2 Picea sitchensis
GCCTTACCTATAGCGAAGTTATTTCAAGATTATGAAGGAGAGCCGGATCATATGGTCAGAAGGATTCATCAGATGGTGGAAGTACAATAGATCAGGGAACAGGTGATGGATGCAACTCATAGTCATCAGCAAAAGGTCAAACAGGCCTTTGACAAGAAGGTCAGGAAGAAGGAGTTTGAGATCAGGGATTTGGTGCTTAAGTGGGATGCATCCATACAGGATAAGGGCAAACACAACAAGTTTGACGCCCTATGGATCGGCCCCTTCAAAATCTCCGAGGTTTTCTCAAACAACACGTACATGTTGCAAGATCTGGAGGGTGAAGAGGTTTTCAACAGCCCAGTAAATGGGCATTTTCTAAAGAAATGTTTTGTTTGAGCCTTAGACGGCTCCTTTGTTTGTAAATATTATCCTTTTGGTTCTTTGTTCATTTTCATTTTTTATTTTCGGCTTAGTAAATGACTCCACATCCCAATAGCAAGGCACTAAAGCTGCAAATGAGTTCTTAGAGCATCACAGGGACAACTCTATCCCCCATGGAGCCTAATGTTAGCAACAATTTTTGTCTTGGGCACAAAAGTACCCAGGTCTGCAGGTTGCATGAAAAACGCCCAAGCGCAGCACGGAAAAATCTCATTTCAGGTTACAAGTCAAGCGAGCGAGCGAAGTTTTGTTGTCTGTAGCCGAGATCCATCTATAGATCTGATCGACGGTCACCGAGATTTCGAGGCTACCAAGTTACCCAATATATAGCGCCAGAGATAGCACCTATATTTCAAGATAAAATCTGGGTCGTCCGATCCAGTGACGCGTGATGCAAGATCTAGTCACGTCGGCATATTGGCATTCGAGAATTTGAAGGGTAAAGGTTCCTCGTCATCTCACATCTTGAAACCCCGAACCCCAAAGCGCCGAAAGTGCCTAGAGTCGGGCCCACAGTTTTAGCACCTGCTCACAAAGGAGTAGACCTGGAGAAGGGGCGCTAACATTTATCATTTGGTAAGGCGGGTCCCGAAGCGCCGAAAGCGATCTCAGCCGTTCATCCCGGAGGGACACGTGGTGCGCGATTAGGCTCCTCGCCTTTTCGCCCATCGCGACTTCGAAGCACAAGGAGAATCTCTTTCATATCCTCGAGATGCGAAGCGCCAAAGACATCCCGGACCCGGGCCCACAGTATTGAGGAGCAGTCTCAGCCGTCCATCCAAAAGGGACACGTGGTGCGTGATTAGGCTCCTCGCAATTTCACCCATCACGAATTTGAAGAGAAAGGATCATCTCCTTCCTATCCACGAAACCCGAAACGTCGAAAGTGCCTTTGAATATAGGCACAGGGTCACAGCCCATAGTCGCTTGGGGGCGATAGAAAGAGCTGCGCAAAGGGCCGAAGCGTCAGGTTTAGCTGCAGAAGGGATCACCATGTTCTCCAGGTGCCAGTTCAACTTGATCTCAACCCTGATACCTGCTCGGAGTAAATGAAGAAGAGAGAGGGTGGTTGAAACCTTGCCTCACTCATTAATTTCAAGGTATGGATGTCCCGGCAGGAAGTCTGCCCGAGACGATCCTCTGTACTGGTTTTTTCCACAGAAGCCATGCCGAGTCCTCAACTCACTAGGGAAGCCTGTGCACGCTAATTCAGCATTTAAGGGCTCAGCTACCCCTTAACATGAGCCATACAGAGTTAAGATGACATATGACAGAGGACTGTAGGTAAGATTTGATTGAAGAGACGCCCCATCCTGAAAGTCTAGGACGCTTCTGTTAGGAAAATGTTTGGGAGTATATGTACTTAGTTTTGAAATTTTTTTAAGCATTGATGGTAGAGCGAAGTTCCTGATTGTAAAGTTTTAGTAGACGTCTCTAGTTCTCTGGTTACGCATCTGTATGTGAGATTTCTTGTTTAATGACAGACAATTTTCTTACTCCATCTAGTTTTCATCTCATACCGAGGGAGTTCATGATTGACTGATTCACATGAATTATTGCAATTACGTTATGATAAAGGATTTATTGTTGCATTGTTGTATTCTCTGGTTTTATATGTTTGAATGTAAGAAGATCTTGCGTTTAGATGTTTTCTCCTACAGTCTGTTAGAAACCTGATGTTTACGACAGACCTTTGCATTTCTCTCATACCAGTTATCCTCCTATTCACCCTTACTACAACTCATTGTCTGAAGTTTGACTAAGACCTCACTTGCCCATGCATACCTGGCCTAGTTTCGGAGTTAGAACAATATTGTTTTGAGTTAACTTCCATTCGATCACCCATTTTATAAACAAATCGTGACATAAACTGATGGGTGTCGGGCTCTGCTCCTACTGCAATCCAGGAGTGACTTCCAACGCCAACAATATGTATGCCCAACTTATCTCATGAGGCTTCTTGGGGCATAAGCTTGAATGACGACTGAGACAGAAGATATCATGTCGACCTAAACCTGTCCGTCAGAAGAGGATGCCTCTTCTAGATCCCTTGTCGTGTGACCAGAATTCTAGACCCAAATCCTTAACCATTTCATGGTAAAAGCTCAAGAAGGATAGTGAAGTGGAAGCCTTAAGAAGCAGAGGTCCCTTTGTTTGGAAGACGAGCAGACGAGATTCGTTCGAAAGGACCCATGTGACCAATACCCAGGAACTTTGGGCTAATCCTAAGGAAGTTATGTCCCCTTGGCTTCGGAGCTCCGAAAGTCCAGGACTTCGGAGTATGACCAAACTTGCCAACCTTTTACAGGTTGAAGGTAACCGGGAGACTCGATTTCCCGTAAGATTGACCGGTGATAGGCGGTTCCCGAGGTGGTTGGGTGAACCTATCTCGCCAACTAAACCGGGATCCAAAACCCTGAAGGTCGGAATCGCGAAGGACCTAGAACCGTAGATCATAGGATCCTTCAGACCCTTTCCCAACCGTCGATATATCGGGGACACATGGCGCCAGCCCCTTTAATTCAAATATTGGGCACTTTGGCAGGTAAGAGGAGTTTTCATAGCAACACTCCTGAACGTTGAGTCCCCGAGGTAACCATAGTTGTAGATATATAAGTCTATGTGCATCTCGATAGTGATATCTGAGGAATGTAGAAGCATGTCAGTCTAGGGCAACGAGGTGTAGTAACGCCACACAGGGTGACGTGGACCCCAGCTCGACGTGCCATGTGTCTCCCAGATTTGTGTGCATCACATACCCTATAGTCCCATTGGAACGTAACATGTGTCACCCTGACCCCTCCTACGTTTCAATTCTCGATATGTGTCTGCCTAGCCCACGTGGTTGGTGAAATGATCGGGACTCCGGAACTCCGGGACTTCAGGACTCTAGAGGGTCTGAGATGTAGTATGATAAAGAGACCGAACGACCCGGAGGCTGGAGCCACATGGTGAGCTTATGGGACTTTGAATGTTCGGAAATTTGGGTGGTCTCATGTGTAGATAGTAAAGAGGCATGAAGCACCAAAGCGCTGAATTCCTCCATAGTTGATATAAGAGAAAGAGAGTAAGTCCATCCATGGGATCAGGAAGTGGATGGTCTTCCACCGTGAAGGAAGGAACTTGGAGATAGCACGTGTGAGGTGGATCCACATGGGTGTCATGTGGCCCTCAACCAATAAACACCCGAAGAACATTAGAAAGGTATATCCGTCAGTTTTGAGCTCAGGTTTGAGTATGGAGACCATGGGTAGAAAACTCTGGACGAGTAGGGTGCGGTAGAAACCCCGAATGAAATATTTGATCACTTAAGGAGAACAAAATTTTGATGCCCCATCCCTAGGAAAGTCACTCTATGGTTGGGTGTGTTACAAATTGGTATCAAAGCATGGTTACAACACTTGGTCTGCTTGGGATTATGGACAAGTTGTGTAAAAACCATATGACTATGTGTTGTTCATGAACTAATAAACTGTTAGATAACGTAAAATGTTTTGTCAACACTCAAGCAGTCAGTAAACCACGGGAAACTACAAGAATAACGGATGGTGATGCGCCATGAAGTGGGGATGGCTCCCATAATAGAGACGAAGAATCTGACGAGAGGAGGGTGGTGGAGACCCCTCCAGATCTGGATGGAACTATAAGGAGTCTCATGGCTAAATTACAGAGCTGCAACGCTGACAACGAGAGATTGATAAAGGATCAATAAAAACAAATGGAAATTAATGCAGTCATGTTGCAGATCTTATATGATATATAGAGGCAACTACAACATGGACCTGCAACCAATCATGTGGAGGGACGACATACGAAGAGAAGTCAAAGTCCACCTGAGATACAAAAACATGGTCTCATAAGTGGCCACACTTGGAGGAGTACCTCGAGGAAGGGCCAACATTGAGACAGGGGATGCTCATCGGGAGAATCCTCTGGGAAGGAAACTGACCACTCAGAGGGATCTTCTAGTAGCAAAACTAGCTTACACTCTCAAAGGAAAGGGAAGAAGCAAAAGAATTCCAAAATTCATGACCCTGAAGAGTTTAAGAAAGCCAAACTACCCTCTTTCGATGGTGATATTAAGAAATGGGAAGAGGCAAAAACTTGGTTGCTTGGTTTAAAGAAGTATTTCAAAGTCCATGATTGCTCTGAAAACTTGAAAGCTCGAATAACCATCTTCAACTTGAATGGAAAAACTTCCATTTGGTGGGAAGACATTAAGAATGTTAAAGGAATCCATGAAGAGGACTTATCATGGAAACAATTTGAGAAACACTTCAAGAAGAAGTATCTGTCAGAAAAATATTATGATGAGAAGACTAAACATTTCTATGAACTCAAGCTGGGACAACTCACCATAGATGATTATGTCAATAAATTCCTTGAGTTGTTGATGTATGTACCATACATAAAGGATGAAAAGGTGAAAGTGCAATGGTTTATTAGTGGGTTACCTCAGATCTGTAGGAACATGATTGAGTTTGATGAGTCAAAGACCTCAGAATACACTATCCGGAAGGCAAGGCATTGTTATGAACAGTTCGGGATTCAGATAGAACCTCACGAGGACTGGAAGAAGAAGAGCGGTTCGGGATTCAATAAGAAAGAGTTCAAATCATCAACATTTAAGAACTGTATGAAGGACTCTAGGATAAGTCTTCTTGCTAGAAGTGTATATCAAGAAAATTTCCCCTCCCATAGTGGAAATAAACCTTTTGGAGCAACCCCAAAAAAGACGGATAACTCAAAGAAAGAACCCTTGAAATGTTTGGGTTGTGGAGAAGAACATCTACTGAGGGACTGTCCACATAGAAAGCGTAACAGTGGGAGAGCTTACAACATCCAAGAAGATACCACCATCAATGATGTGGCTAGGAGTATGCCATGGATTTATGCAGTCGTGGATAATAAACAAGCCGACCACTAATCTTCAGTGGTGGAGATGGAAGGTATGATCACCAACTATTTAATTTCTATTTTAATTGACACTGGTTCTAATTTAAGTTATGTGGCCTCTCAGACTGTTGATTAGTGTAAACTACAACCGGTTAGACATGTTAAGCCATATTTAGTACAACTAGCCACTGGCACCAAAAGAAAAGTAGCAGAGGTCATAAAAGCTTGTCAATTCATTATGGATGGATTTCCCACCCAAGCTACCCTTAACATACTTCCCCTAGGATATTATGACCTGTTTATTGGTATGGACTGGCTAGCTGCATATAAAACTAAATTGGATTTTTACCATAAAACCTTAGAATGTGTAAATGAAAAAGGAAAAAAGATAACCCTCCAAGGGATTCAGAAGCATGTATCAATGAGACAAATATCGGCCCTTCAAATGAAAAAGTATTGCAGAAAGGGATGTCCTCTATATGAAATACATGTGTTAGAATCTATTGAGGATGACATGCCAAACCTAAAGGACCACCCCATATTAAGATAATATAGAGATGTGTTTCCAGAAGAAGTATCAGGTCTACCTCCGAGAAGAGACATTGACTTCTCCATAGAGCTTGCACCAGGAGCAGTGCCAATGTCTAGGACAACCCATAGGATGAGTACACCCGAGCTAGTTGAGCTCAAGCTACAGCTAAAGGAAATGATGGATAAAGGATACATCCATCCCATTGTGTCTCCATGGGGAGTGCCAGTCTTTTTTGTGAAGAAGAAAGATAGCACACTCCGACTGTGCATAGATTATAGATAACTCAATAAGACAACCATAAAGAACAAGTACCCCTTACCAAGAATCGATGACTTGTTCGACCAATTAGGGGGTGCTTCCATTTTCTCAAAGATTGACTTAAGGTCTGGATATCATCAAGTCTGAATCAAGGATGAAGACATCCACAAAACAACCTTGAGGACAAGGTATGGTAACTATGAATTTGTGGTGGTGTTATTTGGATTAACCAATGCCCCTGCCACTTTTATGTGCCTGATGAGTAATGTACTCAACAAATTCCTAGAAATATTTGTATTGGTTTTCATTGATGATATCCCAATCTACTCCAAAAACATATAGGAGCATGAAGAACATCTTAGACTTTTACTTCAAGTACTAAGAGAACATCAGCTCTACGCTAAGTTTAGCAAGTGTGACTTTTTCCAGAAGTAAGTCCATTACTTAGGCCATGTTATTTCTAAATAAGGAGTGGAAGTAGACCCTGAAAATATCAGATATATTATGGAATGGCTTACCTCAAAGGATGTATCTGATATCAGATCATTTATGGGATTAACAAGATATTATAGAAGGTTTATAAAATTTTCCAAGATTGGTTGGCTAATCACTACCCTTCAGAAAAAGGGGGTTAAATTCACTTGGACATCATAATGTGAAGAAAGATTTCAGGAACTGAAATACCTTCTGACCCATGCACCCGTGCTAAAGATTGTGGACCCTGATAGTGAATTCCTCGTATGCACAGATGCCTGCAAGGAAGGACTCGGAGGAGTTCTTATGCAAGAAGGACGTGCAGTCTACTATGAATCCAAAAAATTGAATGAGCATGAAATCAATTATGTGACCCGTGATCTAGAGTTGGTTGCCATAGTGCATGCTCTAAAAATGTGGAGGCATTAACTCCTGGGTAGGAGATTTATACTTATGACAGACCATTGTGGGTTGAGACACCTGTTTGATCAACCAAAACTCAATGCTAGACAAGCTAGGTGGATGGCTCTCCTTAGTGAGTTTGATTTTGAAATCAAACACATCAAAGGAAAAGAAAATAGGGTGGTCGATGTCATTAGTAGAAGTATGAAAATGATTCACCTGGCAGCGATGAGCACATGTGAAACGGATGTCAGGGAAAGAGTCAGGAATGCACAAGAAACATATGCATTCTTCAAGATCGTGACATCGTACCTAAAGCAAGAGCCCACAGGGCTAAAGTATGAAGGCTATCAGATGTTGGGAGAAGGTCTGTTGACTTACAGAAACAAAGTGTATATCCCAAGTTGTGACAACTTGAAGAGGTTCATAATGGACGAACTGCACAAGAGACCATACACTAGTCATCCAGGTTATCAGAAAATGATTACGGCCACTAGAAAACAATTCTATTGGCCTGGATTGAAAAATGACATAGTTGAATATTTAGCTAAATGTATAGAATGCCAGCAAGTTAAGGCAAAGCACCGACACCCAACAGAGTTGTTGCAACCGCTACCAATTCCACAATAGAAATGGGAGACCATCTCCATGGATTTCATCACCGGATTACCAAAATTGGTCAGACAAAATGATGCCATCATGGTAGTGGTGGACAAGTTGAGCAAGTCTTCTCACTTCATTCATGTCAAATTAACTTGCAAGGCCATAGATATTGTCAACATATTCATGAAGGAGATATTCAGACTACATGGCATTCCTAGGGAGATTTTACTTGACAGAGACACAAAATTCACTTCAAGATTTTGGAAATCCTTAATGGTTGGTTTTGAGACTAAACTGTTGTTTAGCACAACCTATCACCCACAAACTGATGGACAGACGGAAAGAGTAAACCAAATATTAGAAGACATGTTAAGGATGCATGTAATGCATCATCCTAAGAAGTGGGAAGACTCCCTGCCATTGATAGAATTTTCCTACAACAATGGTTATCAAGAGTCACTGAAGATTAGCCCCTTTGAAGCCCTTTATGGTAGACCTTGCAAGACTCCAGTCGGCTAGAGTAATCCAATGGATAGAATTAAAATTGGACCCGACATGTTGAAAGAAATGGAACAACAAGTGATATAGATAAAGCAAAATCTGAAAATTACTCAGGATAGATAGAAAAGTTACGCCAATAGAAAGAGAACTCCTAGAGAGTTCAAGACAGGAGACCATGTATATCTCAAAGTTAGGCCCAAGAAGAGTTCCCTTAGGATGGGAGCTTCTTCCAAGCTGACACCTTGGTATTGTGGAACCTTTGAAGTTTTAGATAGAGTGCTAGCCTATAGGCTAGCACTCCCTCCCACAATAAAGACACATAATGTTTTTCATGTTTCATTACTGAAGAAATGTGTGCATGATTCTAATCATATAATTGACTGATCTGTGATACAGGTGGAGCCAGAGGGAGAATTATTGTCAGAGCCTCAATGCATACTAGACGGGAATGAAACCCCACTTAGGAACCGAACCAGTGTACAGGTCAAGGTGCAGTGAAAACACTTTGGCCCAAAGGAGGCTACGTGGGAAATTGAGGATGCCATGAGACATGCATATCCATTTTTGTTCACTTTTGTATATACAAAACATGTTGACAGATAGAACATTGATAACGATGTTCCTTTAAGGGGGAGAGAATTGCAACACCATGTTTCCCCCAGTTTGTAAATATAACTATAATGGACAAGCGATCACTGTGTCAAACTCAATGTGTGTGAATGTTTGATTTGATGGACCTTGGTATAAAAGGTCAATGAATGTAATTTCTATTATTTACTAGAAAATGGATAAGTGTTGCATGACTGTTGGAAGGGGGGTGTACTGAGAAATACCATGAATGATATGAAAATAGATGGTGAAGGGGACCTCATATGGTTGCGTTGATCTTCACCAAACTAGTACCTTACTGGATTTAATTACTCAGGACTAGAACAGTCCTCTGACCTAGAAATGAATTACAGTGAGGCTGGTAGGTGGGAAGACCTCCTTAAGAGTTAATGAGGGGATGGGGCAGAGCACCCATCTGTAAGGCTTCCAGACTTGACCATGGGTTGGGAATTCGAGCCAAACACAACCTTGTTGAAAGAAGAAAGAAAGGAAGAGTGTTGAGACAAGAGGTGAAGCTCCCGGGTTCAAGGAAGAGCTGAGAAATAAGCGTTCTCGTCATAGGAAATGGCTGAGAAGGTTATGATACAAGCTGATAAACGAGGTCGATCCTCCTTGATTGGTATCGTGTAAACCATTTCCAAAATCCTGCGGGAGGAAGAGAGTAACATTTGTCCCTACTGTTGTTGAGCCAGAAGAAAGGATTTTGTTGCAGACCATCGTGGTCTAGCTCGAGGGTGGCTAGTGGTAAATCTGTTTGGAGTGACTGAGCCTATGGTTGGGTGGAAACGAGCAACCCTTTCAGTAGTCGTTTCACATTATCTGGTACCAATAAGTATTTTCCCTATTTTATGTATTGAACTAGAATAATGAATGAATGCTTGGATTTATACATGTGTATTTCTAAATGACTTATGTGTTGAATGGTCATGATACATGTATGCATTCATCTCTTTGTGAACTTACACTTATGATTGATAGTCTATATTCCCAACTTAGCTCCAGAGGCTTCTTGAGGCATAAGATTGAATAACGACCGACATAGGAGATATCGTGTCGACCTGAACCTCTTCATCCGAAGAGGATGCCTCTTCCAGACTCCTTGTTGTGCGACCAAAATTCCAGAGCCAAGTCCTTGACCATTTCATGGTAAAATCTCAAGAAGGATAGCAAAGTGGAAGCCTTAAGAAGGGGAGGTCCCTTCATTTGGAAGACGAGCAGATGAGATTTGTTCGAAAGGACCCATATGACCAATACCCAGGAACCTTGGGCTAAGCCTAAGGAAGTTATGTTCCCTTGTCTTTGGAGCTCTGGAAGTCCAGGACTTCAGAGTATGACCAACCTTACCAACCTTATATAGGCCGAAGGTAACTGGGAGACTCAGTTTTCCGAATGATTGACCAGTGATAGGCAGTTCTCCAAGTGGTTGGGTGAACCTATCTTGCCAACTAAACCGGGATCTGAAACCCCGAGTCGCAAAGGACCCAGAACCGTAGATCGTGGGATCCTTCAGAACCATTCCCAGTCGTCGATATATCGGGGACACGTGGCACTAGCCCCTTTAATTCAGAGATTGGGCACTTCGGGAGGTAAGAGTAGTTTGCATAGAAATACTCCCGAACATCGAATCCCCGAGGTAACCAAAGTCGTATATCTATAAGTCTACGTGATTGAATCTCCACAGTGAGATCTAAAGAATGTAGAGGCATGTCAGTCCGGGGTGACGAGGTGCAGTGATGCCACCCAAGATGACATGAACCTCAGCTCGACATACCACATTTCACCCAGATTCATGTGCATCACGTACCCTATAGGCCCATTGAAACGTAACACGTGTCACCCTAACCCCTCCTACGTGTTGGTCCTCGAAATGTGTCCGCCTAGCCAACATGGTTGATGAAATGACCAAGACTCCGAAATTCTGGGACTTTGAGACTATGGAGGGTTTGATATGGAGTATAATAAAGAGACCGAACGACCCAGAGGCCGGAGACACATGGTGATCTTACAGAACTTCGGAAGTTCGAAACTTTGGGTGGTCTCGTGCGTAGATAGTAAAGAGGCGTGAAGTGTCGGAGCGTCGAATTCCTCCACGGCTGATATAGGAGAAAGAGAGTAAGTCCAGACATGGGATCGGGCAGTGGATGTGTTGATGATTGCAACTACGTGAGACATTCTCCAACTTACAAACTTGAGAGAAAGCCTCTGAGAGGGGTGTGTGGTTCCTATCTGAAACAAAGATGGAACGTAGAGATGGTCTTCTCCTTACAAAGAGTTTAAAAGAACTCCATATGATTCTCCTATGTAACGTAGTGAGAAAGGAGATATGCAGAGTTGGACGTGCATGTGGCTGAGCACAAGGTGAACGTGTGAAATCCCAAAGTGTTGGGTGCATCATCATGAGAACATAAATGAAGATGATGTATTAACCTCCTCTGGGTAGAAGAGTTGATGAGAAACTCCAGATAACTCTCATCTGTAATGCAGTGAGAAAGAAGATCTGTTGAGTGGACGTTCATGTGGACGAACACAGGTGAACATGATCCTATTGGTTGAGCACTAATGAAGAAGTGGTTCTTCTGTGTAATGCAATGAGCTAGAAATCTGGACATTCCTATGGATGTGCCCCTAGTGGATGAGCACTAGTGGGTGTATAAGATCCATTKCTATATTGTTCATGAGTCAGAGCTACATGTAACCCTAATTGTAATGTAAATGGTACAGGTCGACCCCACCTTAATGTGATTAATAATTAATGTAAAAGATAATTAATCTGGTTAATATTAATTATATTATGAGCTAGTGAGGTCGGCCCTGTTGTACCAATAGACACTTTTGTTGACAGGTTCAATCTAGTATAAGTAAAGGTAAATTCCTCATTGAGGAATCATATATTTCATGTGAGTTTGGAAATTTCAGCAAGTACACCTTCTTGAGAAAAGTGCGCACCTCTTTTGGGTGCTAGTCTTCTAGGGTTTGAGCACCCTCTTGTGTGCTAGGTTTTATTGGTAGTGAATATCTTTCTCTTGAAGAATATAGCAAATGATTTTGGTTGGGTTTTCTTCCTTTGTTGAGAAGGGTTTCGTTCTTGTGCATGGTGTTTCTTCTTGTGATCTTGGTTACTGCAACATTATTGGTTATGATTAAATCAAACACTAAAATGGAATGAGCTTCATGTTTAACATTGCTTATCAAAAAATCAACATGGTATCATAGCATAGGTCTTGAATAACCCATTGCACAAGCTACAAGCTTTTGCGAGTCATTCCCCTTCTCTTGCAGAACCATACGACCCTCCTAGGGTTCCCAGAAAATTCTATACAACCCTCTTCTTTTGAGTGTTTCAGCCCCTAAAACTTGGATGTTGAGGGAAATTTTGGCATAGGAGAGTGTGGCCTTCTCCAACACACCTCCAGAGACTCTTAGAATGAAATTCTGAGCATTTTGAAATTTTGGCCCTAGGGTTTCGCTAATTTCTACATAAATTTCAGAATTAGGGTTTCTGCAACTCATTGAAGGAGCTCTTGAGCTCACTAGTGTTCTCCTATATTTCGAAGGCTTATTGTTGAGTGATAATTCCAACAAAAACTAAAAGTGCTAACCTAGCCTAGCCATTAGGTTTTCTAGCCCAGTTGACAAGGGTTTGTGAAGAATCTAAAATTATGATGAACATACCTATGATGGAAGATGAGCTTGATGAATCAATCAACTTCAAGTTCTTGGAAGACAAGACTTCAAAGGAAGAATTATTGTGGGTGATACAAAAAGGTGAAATTGACTACCCTCTTCATGAAGATGTCAAGAGGACAGAAATCAGCCAAGTGCCATTGGAGAAATCATA
>SNQJ01S0118341.1:53157-68484 GCA_010110895.2 Picea sitchensis
GTGATCACTTAAAAAGTTACCAAATATCAAAGGACCATCAAAAAGAAATAAGAAGTCTCTTTACATTGAAGAGGTGGGTCCCTTGCACTTTGTGCGCTCACTTATTACAAAGAGTAAATAAGTTTCGTAATCATGGTATTTGTTTAAGGAAGTTTCGACAAAAGAAAAATGAAGTTTAGTGGTGAAGAAAAGGGAAGATTTGCTAACACGGTTATAAAATGTGCTTTGGCTCTATTAAAAGTGAAAAGGATTATTCAAGGAAATGATATTAGCAGTGCTGTTTGTGCGTATGAAGAGAAAATCACATTAAGGTCAACTTGGTGAATCAATTATTAGTTCTAGAGCCAAGTATAATAAAAAAGAAAAACACTTGTGAGGAGAAGCAATATGAAATTAGGGACTTACAACTAACGATCGTTGATTATAAATTCATATCCCAATTCAATGATACAACTATATATTGAAATGAAGTTGATTGAATTCTAGGTTCAAGCTAGATGGAAACATTGGGTACTTTCATCTTAAACATGAATACAAGATTTTGATATTTTGCTACAAGAAGAAGAAGATAACTTTGCAAGGCTTCATAGTGAAGTTATGCTCAAAAGCTCCCTCATTAGAAGACTTTAAAGATATCTCAAAGGTGATCCTTTGTGATAATTAGAATTCAGTACGAAAGATGCCAAAAGAAGTTGAAAAGGTAATTGCTGATAAAGATGTAGAAAATATTCACCTTGAGAATCATAGTCAAAACTTGATCACAAAGATTAAGAAGTTAAAAGGTGAAAATAAGTCACAACAAGAGATGTTGAAGAAACTTACCAGCAAGGAATCATTGATCGATATTGAAACAATCATTGGCCCCATTGAGATAGAGAAGTCATTAGATGTAGAAATCTAAGTTGTGGAGAAAGGAACCAATACAGATCCGATTGACATAAAATATCTGAAAGATGCTTATATTGAAATCTTATCACGAAAGGGATCAAAAGAGGAAGTTTCCAAAAATAAGACACAAAATACAAGGATGCCTTATTGTCATTTTAATTATAATAATCATTGTATTATTCAACAAACTAACCGAAGACAAAATCAATATGAGAAGCTGTGTGAAAAACCAATTATATTGGAAAGAAGCTTAGGTGTGGGATCTTATCATTTCCCAAATCACATAAGTTGTTGCCAAATAGCTTTGCAGAAAATTGAATTAGGGTTGTTTGGTCCTTTCACAAAACGATAGTGTTACTCAACGCTTCATGTTTGTTGTTTTGCAAAGACATCAATAAATTTAGGGAAAAAAGCCCCATAATGGCCATGTTTTCTGTTTTACAACAACGCCCATAAATTCTGGGTAAATATTCCTATAATAGCCATAGGGATGATATGAAACTTTAAAAAAAGCCTAAACCAAAAAATAACCACTGCCAACAACACTAACTTAAAGATGAAAGTTTGAAACTAATAAAAGCTCATGTTTAGGGTTAAGGGTTTGAAGCAATGCTATCAGAACCAGATCGTTCACTGAACCGGTCGACCCAAAAAATGTGAAACTGGACCGGAAAGGGTAAAAATCGGAAAAAAAACCGGTCGACCAAAAATTGTATAAAATATTCAAATTTCGAAAAAAAAACATATATATTCATGTGTATCCATATGAATCCAAACCATTTATAGACAAATATGCAAAGTTTTTCATTTATATAGCAAGTAAGAGTGCATGTAACCAAAATAGTACCAAGTGCAATCCATCTCTGAACTAAAATACATCAACAAAGAGGCTCTAAATGCCCTCTACAGTCCAAAAAAATCATGCTACAACAAATAACTACATATCATCAAAATCATTATCTATGTTAGGATCCTCATCATCAGTGTCACCCTCTAAGCATTAAAATAAGATAGAAAAATATTAACATGCCTAATAACTTATAAGTGATTTTACTTGAGTGAAGGGTACATTTTTACTAGGGTCATGATGGAAGAGTTCAACAATCAATGCCACCAACATCAAGATACATAGAGGTCTTGGTGCTCTTGATTAAATGCCAGTTCCATACTCTCATACATGATAGAATCCAGTGGAAATGTTGCAATCCTGCCAATCTTGAAATACTGAAAACTGTCAAGTCTGTTGAATTTTGAATGGGACCTGTTTCCGCCTTTTATACACACCTGGGTGACGTGGAAGAAATCTTCAATCCACTTGGTGTGTCCTTGGGGGCAAGTCTTGAGTCAAGGTGTTGTCACTTGATCCTCAACTCCTTCGTCTAGGCCAACCCTTAGCGAAGCCAAGGCGGGTAGTTCCTAACAAAAATACTAAGGCTTGAAACTAGTCTAAGTACAAAAAAAAATCAAATCTAGGAGTTTATTGGAGTAAAGACACTTACAACAAAGGTAAATCAATCACTAGCAACATATATCATTCATACATTGATTGAAGTAAAAGACTCATGAAGAGATATTCAATAAGGAAATACTTGCATAAGATATATTTAAAGGATACTGGTGCGTACAAGTGAAATAACCATGAGCATTTAGAGATACTTCAAATGAAATAAAGAGTTGCTTTGCAAAATGAAAATTTTGAAGCAAATGACTTCTTAGAAATGTGAAAAGATGAGACCAGTGCCAATGAGATAATGTAAAGTGCTGTTGAATATGTGATGTACCCTGTGGGTATTGCCTTGTAAAATTGAAATGCTTGAAAATAAACTAAACCAATGTCTGGCCTCTCCAGAGGCTATCTCTTTGCTTGGAAACTTACGGAGAATTTACCGAAGCCCAAAGACTTCACCAACAAGCTCAATGAAGGTGCCAGAGGTCCAACACGGGGAGAACCTAGATCTCAAAGTTCCCGTCTGACTTCACACAGTCCCTTCATGCGGTTTTTCTAAAATCAAGATAACACCTTTTGAGATTGTCCTAGTTAATCTACTCTACACTGACCAACCCTGGTTCTGATGAGTTCCCAGGATCTAGCTAGGCTCGCAAGGGTTTAGAGCATACACCAGGGAGATGAGGGGAAAGTTTATTTTAAACAATAAAGAAAAATTGCATGAAATAAATTACAGAAAAGGAAAAGTTGTGCTAATTACTAAATCCACACTGACCAACCTCTTTGCAGAGGAGCTGAGGGGATTGGTTTATTTGCCAACATAAAGTAAAGACATAAAAGTAAAGTGTTTTCTAATTGCTACAGTCCACACTGACCAACCCCTTTGTAGAGGAGCTGAGGGGACGAGTTTATTTGCAAAATAAAAGAAATTGCGAAATTGAAAGATTGCAAAAAAGGAAACTAAGCAATTACAAATTACTTTGCATAAACCAAAAATCTAATTTAGGATTGTTTGTGTAGTGTTTATGATTGATTTTATTGTTGTTTTATCTTTTTAGAGTAGTGAAATAAAAAAAACCACATGAAACACACCACGAAAAATGGGACACAAAGACAGCTCCTCCCGGGGTAGGGGGGATTGAGGTGGGCGCTGAGTAGCCCACTTATTTCTTTGATATTACAATGATTTTTGAAGAAGGTTTGTGGCCCTTTTATTAGTGGGGGACCATCAAACTTACAATATGATAGAAAAGAATGATTTAGAAGAAAGGTTAGGTGCCTCGGGTGGTCTCAAAAGGTCCGATTCCTTGAAAACAGGCAGCGTTTCCCCTTGGCTGTTCACTAAACCTGCAAAAACAGAAAATTAATGTGGAGGAAAATGCCCCAAATTACTTTGGGACAGCCTGCAAAAAAGATGTTAGAAGATGAGCAAAATTTATTCAAGAAAGCCTATGATAAACTAGTAAGTTAGCAAACAAAAAAAGAAAGATTTAGACACACTTTCTTAGTGCTTTTGTTTGCTGTTTTAGGACAGCAAACAAAATGGCACTAAGTTTGCCAAATATGGATTTAAAGCCCTTAGAAAAAGAACTACTTTTAGCCTTTTAGAATTTTGAAAAAAGAAGCATGCTAAAAGTAACTTTTCCTATGCTAGATCTATCTTTGAGATGAAACTTTAAGGTACAAAATTAGATCTAACTTATCTTTGCATGCAAATAAAGTTTACTTAAGATTTAACTTTGAAAGAAACAAAACTTTGATCTTGCATGCAAGTAAAATGGTAACCAAAGAATATGTAGAATTTTTGTGAGAAAGAGAAAGGAATAATCTTGTAGCCTTGGAACCCTTGGGCAATGGGGTGTCTAGATGAATTTAGGAGGGACTACATCTTTTAAATCCTTGAAGTTGTAGAGGAGACAAGCAAGTTCCACCACCACTCCAAGCTATGAGAACCTGTAAGCTTTAAAAACTTGGCAATAAAATTTGTTAACAAAAATTGGTGTCACCTACAAAAGAGACTTGAAAAAGTATATTAGTTAACCGTAACATGTATACAAATAAAAATCTCTAAATATAAATGAACAATAGTATTTAAAAACAAAGCTAGGTAAAATCCTATCGTATTGGATGATAACACCTTTTCAAAGGACAAATCAACAAACTTAAAGCAAGAAATTAGGCAGGTATTACCTCATAGATTAAGCACAAATGACATCAAGCATCCACACACATGTATAACACACCTTCTTGACCTCCAAAGTCTTTTTATTCCAAATGAAAGTATTACAATAGTGTACAACCACAAGCAAAACTCCCCAACTCCAACTCCTGTATAATGGAGGAGAATGCTTGGTTAAATAGCAAACCGGGTGACATTCCCAAAGAGGGGGGGTGCCGATCCCAAAGCAAAAGTGACAAATGGACACATGGATTGAAGCCACATCTCACACAAGGTGAGTTAACTCGCCACAAGTGAATGTGAGAGTGGAAGAGGAGGTGCCACATAGCCAAGGGAAGGTGGCGACCTCCCTTGAGATCTTCATCCTCACTCTAAATGTGCCATCTAGCTAGGTAAGTGCGCCTTGCTTCTTGGGATCTCCATCAAGTGGAGAGAACTCCCCACTTGACTCAATCTAACTCACTCTAACTCACCTTCAACTGCCACTAAGTCATAGTGAAGTGAGAGAGAGAGACAATTAACTAAAAACATGTTTCCATAAAAATAACATTTGCTGATTTTTGTCTTTTATTCGACTTTTATTTACTTTTTTCGAGAGAAAACCATTTTTTCTTGAGTAAAACTCAATATTTACTCTCGAAAAGGTGGTACTTAGGTAAAGTGTGTATTATGGATGTGAAAACGAGTACCCACAAGGCATATAATGCCTTCTAGTACTACTCTTTTAACTTATTCATCAATTACAATTAAAATATTCCGATTTTGCTGGAAATTTTTTATTTGCAAAAAAACATTAAAAAATCCTAAGGGGGACTTGGCGCAATTTCCATACGACTCAAAATGATGACCTAGCCATTTTAGACACCAGACTTGGATAACCAAGCTAAGGCCTAACCATTAGTAACATACCCTAGCTTTGGAGGTATTTGAGTGGAAAAACTTAGAAATTATAACTCGCGTAAAATGAATTTCAGGCAAGAAATAATTAACAAGTGGAAAAAAACACTCTAGAGTATGTACTCATGATCAAGTCTTAGGAGGCCAAGCCTTTTACAAAATCATCATGCTAATCTCATCTTATTACAATGCCCCGCAGGGGATGGAAATGCGAAAAAAGGGTGGTCAAATGACTGGTTGGACTTATGAACTATGAATCTTGAGCAAGTGATGGCTTAATCTTTGGCGGCTCAATTGCAAGTCCAGCCTAGTGCAACTTGGTGGATAACAGGACCTAAAATTTTACTTTCGCCATATGAAATCCAATGAGGTTGAAACCACTCTTAAACAGTCCTGAAACAATTATTGGTAATGTTAAAAATTTAAGTAAAATGATGGAATTGAAAGATAAAGGAGAATGTCACTTTTACTTTACTATTAATTACTAGGTTTGAGTAGGCCTTAGGGTTAGGTAATAGGCCCTAGGGTTAGTTAGTTAGTTCCCCTCTATTAAACAATTTAGTTTGTTACCGACCAAGTTGCACTAGGATGGACTTGCAATTTAGCTGCCAAAGATTGAACAAGGAATTGTTCAAAATCAGAGTTCAGAAGTCCAGCTGGCCAAAATGGCCACCTTTCTTCTTCTTCTTCATCTTCTTCATATTGCATTTCCATACCCCCCATGGGGAATTGTAATAAGATGAGTTAGCATGATGAAATTTGTAAAAGGCTTAGCCCCCTAAGACTTAAACACGAGTACATTACTCTAGAGTGTTTTTTTTACTTATTAAGTATATCTTGCTTGAAATTTTTTTAAGAGTTATAATTTCTGTGTTTTTTCACTCAATCACCTCCAAAGCTGGAGTGTGTACTGATGGTTAGGCCTTAGTAGGTTTTCTAAGTCTAGTGTCTATTGTATATTACCATGCTAGTCATCATTTTTGAGTCATCTGGAAATTGCGATAAGTCCCCCTTAGGATTTTTAATGTTTTATGTAAATAAAGATTTTCCTGCAAACGGGATATTTTTAATTGTAATTGATGAATAAGTTAAAAAAGTGGTACTAGGAGGCATTATATGCCTTGGGGGTATTCGTTTTCACACTCAAAATACCCACTTTACATAAGATTTACCTTTTTGAGGGAAAATAGTGATTATTTAATCACTTAAAGTCATTTTCTCTCAAAAATGTCAAATAAAAGACATAAAAAGACACAAAATCAGAAAAGCTATTTTTTGGGAAACATGTCAGGGACATGTTTTGAGTCAACTCACCCTCCATTTGAGTTAAATGAGCCTTGTTGGCACACAAGAGGGAGTTGTGAGTTAGTTTAGAGTTGAGTTGTCAAGCTAAGTGGAGATCTCCAAGAGGAGGTGCGCCCCCCTCTCAAGAGGCGACGCACCCTTGAGAAGAGGCACCTACCTCTTGAGAGGTGGCGACCTCTCACCCCTCCCATCTCTCACATGTGGCGCATTTCTGGAGTCTCTGGAGAGGTGGCATTCTTTCTACTCCACTTGTCTCACTCATCCTCTCCAAGTGGTGCGCCCTCCCTCCTTGGGAAGTGCGCCCCTCCTGCTATATATTAAAGCATTCTCCCTTTTGTCAAGCTAGTTGGAGCTTGGGAAGAAACGTTTGCTGTGTAATTGCTATTGTACTATCTTTTGAGTTGGAATAAAAGGCTTTGGAGGCTAGACTAGTGTAACATTTTCATGTGTGGATTTTCTATGTCATGTTGCCGAATGTGAGGTATAATCTGTCTTGTATTTTTGCAATAAATTGGTAAATTTTGGCTTTCTAATGGAGTTGTCTCCTAATTGGATAGGATTAGAAAAGCTAGGTTGCTTTATAATTCTATTGTTCATTTACATTAGATGTCTTTATATTGCATGTTTATTTTGGTTAATATTCATGCTCTCTAAAGTTTCTTTTGTAGGTAGCACCATACTTTTAACAATTTTCTTTACAAGTGCTTGTGTCCAGTTTCCTAGGTAGTGGGATGTAAGTGATGGTTTATACAGTTTTCCGTAAACCATTAGGCGGATGAGCTAGGGAAACGATACTGGTAAACTCACTTTTCCTAAGTTTTCGAATTATAAAGTGAAAACTTGGGAAAAGTGAGTTCATTATTATTAAACCTCTTTGAGGGTATTTCTCTCAATTAATAATTAAATGAATATTTTAATGGAGAGAAAAGGACAAGTGAATGAATAAAAGGACGATTGAAAGGGAAAAAGGATTATCGACTATTCATTTAAAAAATTGAGTTTGGGAGAAGAACTCGGTGAGAAAACGAGGGTTTAAGCTGGAAACCCATTCGGCTTTCCCAGTTGGCCGGTGGGAAACTATCACACTTCATGATGGAATCTACCAGTTGATGGTAATCTCGCGCTAATGGTGGGTTGGGAGAATCCATTCGGGGTTTCGTGCCAATTATTGACATGGTGGTTTGAAGATCTTCATTGAGAAAGGGATATCATTGCAGTTTCGGGGAGAGAGTTTAAGTAACTGGGCAGAGTTTGCTAGCTATGGGTCGTGTTGCTTCTTGTGGGATGAGTTCCCTCATTGCTGGGCGTGTTCTATAGTTGTTGGTTTCCCCTTCTAGGCCGAGACCCCCATCATTCAAGTCGTGCTTTGTGTCCGGGCGCGATTTCAGTTGTTGCTGGTCGTATCACTCTCTTCCATGGTAGAGTATCCTTCATTCTTAGATGGGGTGTCAAACAATTATTAAAATTTGCTTGGTCGATTTCTTAGTGGTTTGAAATTAGACTCCTTTTGATCTTGCGTGTTCTTTATTGGTTGGTCGTGTCTCTCTTGTCCATGAGTTGGGTGTTCTTTTGTGGCTGCGTGGAGACTCTAGATTGGGATTGCGTGGAGGAAGAGGAAGAGGCGAATTGGCTGCTGTATGAGCCACTGCTGGAGTGTTTACTTTGCGTGGGCAGCAGAGATATATCGCTGAGTGTGTGGCCGGATCTTCCCATCCCGCGGTGGTCGCCCGTGACATCCATGGGGGCAGAGTCCCTTCCATCAAATGTGTAGTCAGAGTTAAAGCCCGTCCATTCTTGTGTGTATATTTGGTGGTTCAAGCTCCATATCTGGACATTGTCCTCAATTTTTGAAATTATTCTACTTCAATTTGGTATCCAATAAATTCAGCCATTGATATTTAATAAAAATCAGCTTGAGTTGATCATTTGGCTCCTTTAGAATGTGATTGTCTTCATCTCTATTTTGTGGGTTTTGTTCGGTATTAAAATACTATAATTGGCACTTCAATTGGGAGTTATAAGGATCTAGAAAACCACTAAGCGATGAAACAAAATGACAAACCACCTCCCATTTTATCCGACCAAATTTTCACCTACAACCATAGAAACTGGAAACATGCAAATTTGTTTGTGAAGTCCAACATGGAATTTGAAGGATTTTCCTACATTTCCAACTTAGAATATTTGGTGGGTATTAGGTATGTTCTTGGCTAGGCTGTGGGCGTGTGATGTCACAGGAAGGTATAGGAACATCCTTATGGAGTCTGAGGAGATGCAGAGCATAGAGGAATGAGAGAAAGAGATGGAGGGTACTCAGGGGAAAAATACAATCACTTGGGAGGGCAGAGAGGATGGTTTGTTCAGAGAGAGGGCTTGTAGAAACCTGGGACAGAGGGCAGAGAGAGACAGAGAGTTCATGGGTAGAATCAGGGTTGCCTCTAGGAAAGCGAAGCCACCCGGTGAAAGAAGAAAGGGGAGGCGGCCGGAGATGGAAGAAGGGGGAAACACACACGAACCTCATGTTGAGGTGATCACCTCAGGCCAGAGCCCTCGGAGCAACCCTCCAGAGCTTCTGATGAGATTCCCTAGATCCTACATACCAAAGTTCTGGGAGGACCATGAGGCAGGCAGGGAGGGGGTAGAAGCGGGGATGAAGCCATTATGACATATTTTAGGAGTATAAAGACCATGGATTGAGTTGAAGAAGCTATGACATTTCAAGTTTGTAGCTTCAAGGAGAAAGCAGTAGGGGATTTCTTCAGCGAGGGTCCACAGCGAGGAAGTTACGAGCTACGGTATACAGTGGAGCAAACTCACTCTACCATGCCGATGGAGACCGTCAAAGTGCAACCCGCGAGCTTGGAGTCAAAATGGAAACCGCATTATCCGGTGATCCCCATGGCAGAGATAGATGCCATTAAGTTGGCTACATTACACTTGGAGGGTGGGGCACATGACTGGTGGTACCACAAGATGACCACTCTGGGTCCTAGCCCACATTATCACCTATCTTGAGTTCTGAGGTGAAGTGCAGATTCAGCCAGGCAGAGATCCAAGGCATCTTTTAGGGGCTGTAACTTGCAGTTGAAGCAGATTGGCAGTCTATATTAGATTTCCAGAGGATATCGGTGATGGTCACCGATATCTTCGAGGCTTGTTTGGTGATGCTGTTCACAGAGGGTCTAATTGAGCCACTTCGAGGATGGGTGAGGGCTTACAAGCCTACTACGCTATAGGATCTGGAGTTAGGCGAGACTACAGTGGTACAGACCAAAGTTCACTAGTGGACTTCCCTACAGTTGATAATGGGACACCACCAGAGGGATGGTACATGACATGTGAGAGAAGGCCGTGGAGACGATAGGAGGGATTAGACTGACGGGAGCAGGATGGATGATACCAGTGGGATCTCGGAGGAAGCATGTTTGATTCTGCCAGGAACCGTGGGTACCAGGTCACAGGTGTTCAGGCAAGGCCAAGGCACACTAAATAGAGGTGTTTTTCGATAGTGGGGATGATGAGGAAGAAGAGGAGCAGAGACAGAAGGAGGATTCATAGCGGAGGCAGAGGAGGCATCGATGGAAACACGAGGGTTTATAGAATCACTCTCCGACATACACAGATTTCACACCTTCAGGATGAAGGCAGGAGTGCAGGGACATCGAGTGAAAATTTTGGTCAATGGTGGGGCATCCCACAACTATATAGACTCTTCGTTAGTGGAGCGAAGAAACATTACCCGGTGAAGTGCACGAGGTTTCCTCGGTGGAGTCATACCAGAGAGAACACACTAGATTGCAGCAGGTACGTTCCACGGATGACAGTGAACACGAAACTACATGCCTCCCGGTGTGAGCTTCTACGTGGTAAAGATACGACACCGATGGTGCTTGGGGTTCGATGGTTATACTCTCTAGGGAAGTACTCCACTAACTTCCAGACTATGGATATGGAGTTCTAGGGTCAGGACGAGAGGAGAGTGGTTCTGCGGGGCATGAGTACGTATCCTCCTAAGGTCGTAGCCGCGAAGAAGATGGAGGCAGTAATGAGACGGGATGACATTGCACATGTTGCGGAGTTTCATATCTCAGTACAGAGTTCCAAGGGTGGGGAGCCCAATTGTTCGAGGGAGATACAGGAATTGTTTTGGGAGCATAATGTCTTTGGTAATGTACCTTGAGGTAGGCCTCCCGACAGGGGATTCGAGTACACCAGTAAGTTAGAGGAGGGTATTGGAGCAGTGATTACCACTCCATATAGGCCCTGGGGTGCCTATAGAGATGAGTTAGAGAGGCATCTCCAGGAGTGGGGAGTTCGCCAGGGGAAGGAGGTGGAGCACACACATTCATACATATCATTACAGCCTTTTCACGATGAGGGGTGGGAAGGCATCCCCAGGATTTCATCACCAGGTTACTAAAGATACAAGGGAAGCATTGCATCTATCCCGCAGTGGGACCTTCCTGAAAACTTACCCACTTCTCCCACCATTCCTTTAGACTACTCCGTGGCCTTGGTCAGTCGAGAAGGATTATCTTTTAGAGATATTGGATTTACATGGGTAGCTAAAGCCATAAATCCGTGCTTGAGGCGAGCAGTCCCGCAGGAGGTTCACATGGGTGTTTTCTAAGGTTGGTATGTATAAGTGACCCTTCAGTACTAGTTACCACCCATCGATCGGTGGATAGATTGAGTTTGGGAACACTTGGGCGGAAGTGTATTTGCGGAACTTCATCATGGGACGAGTGCTTAGGTGATATGGTTACATCTCCGGGAGTACTTTAATCCCACCACCTTTCACATGTCTAACGGTATGACCCCTTTTCGTGCGCTATATGGCTATGAGGTCTTGATTTTTTCATACATAGCATGCGGCGATTGTAGAGTCCTCAAGTTCGAGGTTGGTTACAGGGATAACCGGAACATCGAGGAAACGAGAACTTGAGGGTGGTCAGTCAGTGGAAGATGTAGGGACAGTGCAGATGAAGGAACGCACGGGGAGGTTGTTTCCGCGAGATCACCCCATTGGGATGATGATGAAGTGAGGGCCACAAGCCAAGAAGAGATCCTGCGAGGAGTTGAGGTGGAAATTCCACGATAGGGCTGATCAAAGGAGTGCTTGAGTAAAATGGTACAGGGTCTACATTGGAGGCTACTTAGGCAAAGCCGAGCAGTGTTACGGTTTCCGGTTTGAAGTTGCGGGACAAACAAATTTGGTAGAGGAGGAATTTGTAATGTCCGTTTTTTCCTAGGCCGGTCGGGATAAAGAGTGATGGTTTATCTGGTTCATAAATAAACCATTAGACGAGTTAGACTAGGGGAAGCGATATTTGAGTAAGAATCACTTTTAATTATAAAGAGGTGAAAACTTGGGAAAGAGAGTAGGTTTATTATTATTAAACCCCTCTTTGAAAAGGGTATTTCTCTCAATTAATAATTAAATAAGATATTTTAATGGAGAAAAGGACAAATGAATGAATAAAAGGCCGATTGAAGGGGAAAAAGTTATTATTGACTATTCATTTTAAAATTGAGTTTGGGAGAAGATATCGGTGAGAAAATAAGGGTTTCAGCTGGAAACCCAATCGACACCTCAGATTCGACAGTGAAAATATCTGCCCTAGCCGTGGAATCTAAGTTGATGATAGTGGAAATTATACGCCTAGTAGGTAGGTTGGAGAATCCATTTAGGGTTTTCATTTGCAGGGATTCTTATTGTGGTTTGAAGATCTTCATTGAGAGAAAGGGATATCATTACTTGATTTAGGGGAAGTTTGAGTAACTCTGGGAAGCCCGGTTACTAGCTGAATTACGTGTTGCTTCTTGTGGGATGAGTTCCCTCATTGCTGGGCGTGTTCTATAGTTGCTGGTTTCCCCTTCTAGGCCGAGACCCCCATCATTCAAGTCGTGCTTTGTGGCTGGGCGCGATTTCAGTTGTTGCTGGTCGTATCTCTCTCTTCCACAGGCTGCGTATTCTTCAGTTGCTGCGTGGGGTGTCAAACAGTGGGCTGCTGGTCGATTTCTTAGTGGCTGGTCGACTCCCTTTTGATGCTGCGTGTTCTCTTTATTGGCTGGCCGTGTCTCTCTTGTCCACGAGTTGGGTGTTCTTTTGTGGCTGTGTGGAGGCTCTAGATTGGGGTTGCGTGGAGGAAGAGGCGAATTGGCTGCTGTATGAGCCACTGCTGGAGTGTTTACTTTGCGTGGGCAGCAGAGATATATCGCTGAGTGTGTGGCCGGATCTTCCCTGTCCACAGGTGGTGCGTGACATCCATAGGGGCCGTCCCCTTCCATCAAACGTGTGGTCAGTTCTGGCCACTTCCATTGCTATGTATGACTGGTGGTTTCAAGCTCCATATCTCAGACATTGTCCTCAATTTTGAGAGGTATTCTACTTCAATTTGACTGTAATAAATTCAGCCATTGATAGTTAATAAAAATCAGCTTGAGTTGATCATTTGGCTCCTTTAGAATGTGATTGTCTTCATCTTTATTTTGTGGGTTTTGTTCGGTATTAAAATACTATAGTTGGCACTTCAATTGGGAGTTATAAGAGTCTAGAAAACCACTAAACAAAAAACAAAACCAATAAACACATCCTTTGTCCGATCAAATTTTCACCTTCCTGGCCCTTAAACTCAGAAACATACGAAGCTATTTTGATGAAAGTCCAACATCAAATTTGAAGGATTTTCCTACATTTCCAGCTTAGAATATTTCGGCAAAGAGTTTCTAAGTTGCAGGTTCTCACACTTGAAGAGGAGGTTGAGCTCAGTTGCATTAACTTCATTCTTCAAGATCTAAAGAAAAACATATTCCCTCTTTGTTCCATCAAAATGACTCCATTTGCCCAAGATTCCAAGCATTCCAAGCATTTCTGTCTCTCTTTCTTAAAGTCAAATAATTTTCCGGTTACTAAGTATTGCATGCAAAGCTTCAGATTTGACTCTTCATTTTACATATCTTATATCTTGATTTGCATACATTAGTAAGCTAAATCCTTTTTTGCATTTCAAAGTTCAATCAATTTGAAGATTAGATTTAGCATTAAAACTCACGCTTTAGCAAGTTTTAAATTCATAATTTTCAAGGCTAAAGTGTAGTTCAATTTTAAGTGCTTTGAAGTTCATATTTAGCAAACTAAGTGCTTTATTATTTGCTGTCCTGAACAACCAATAAAACTATTCAAGAAGCTTGTCTTTTAGCTTGTCTTAGTGGCCATAGTTTGCTAGTTTAGTTCATCTTTAACTTAGAAATTTTTCACTATACGTTTTGACTTTTCCCATAAGTTGTCCAAAGTGTTTTTGGGCATATTTTGGGTTTGTTATTTTTTCTTAGCGTTTTGCAGGTTTGTGGACAACCAAGAGGAAGTGTTGTCAATTTTTGGTGGATTTGGTCCTTCCGAGATCCCTGGGAGCAACCTTCTTCCTTTCACAACGTTTTTGAAACTTGGAAAACTTGTAGATCCTCTCTTATAAAGGATCACAAGCCTACCCAAAAAAGATCATTGTAACATCAATAAAATCAGTGGGCTACACAGTGCCTAGTCTTCATTCTCCCTGAGGGATCAATGTCTTTTGTGGTTGTCTCATTTTTGCTTCAAATTTTAGTTTTGCTTTGCTTCACTAATTTAAAAGATAAAGACAATAATAAAATCAATCATAGCACCACAAAACAGTTAGTTTAGATTTCATTTTTATAAGATTAGCTTAGTTTGAATCCTGTTTTGGTTTAAGATTTCAATTTTGCAATTTACTTTCCTGCAATTTCAGAGTTGAAATAAACTATCCCCTCAACTTCCCTCAGTATGTTCCTGACCCTCCTCTACGAGCTTCGGCTTGATCTCTGGAGTGGGTTCCACGCAGAATGGGGACTGGTCAGTGCGGATTTAGTTTTAACTAGGACAATCCAATAGTTTCTATTGTTCGATTGGGACACTACATAGAGACAGTGCCTAGTCTTCATTCTCCCTGAGGGATCAATGTCTTTTGTGGTTGTCTCATTTTTGCTTCAAATTTTAGTTTTGCTTTGCTTCACTAATTTAAAAGATAAAGACAATAATAAAATCAATCATAGCACCACAAAACAGTGAGTTTAGATTTCATTTTTATAGATTAGCTTAGTTTAGATCTCAATTTCTAGTTTAGATTTCAATTTTTGCAATTTACTTTCTGCAATTTCAAGTTGGAAATAAACCATCCCCTCAGCTTCCCTCAGTATGTTCCTGACCCCTCCTTTGTGAGCTTCGGCTTGATCTCTGGAGTAAGGTTCCACGCAGAATGGGGACTGGTCAGTGCGGATTTAGTTTTAACTAGGACAATCCAATAGTTTCTATTGTTCGATTGGGACACTACATAGAGCTTGTGTGTGAAGTCAGCCGAGATACTCCATGAGATGTAGGTTCTCCCCGTGTTGGACTTCCGACATTACTCTTTGCACTTGTTTATTGTATTGAACTTACGTGTGAAGTCAGGGGGATATTCTCCCTGTTGGACCTCCGACATAGTTCTTTGCATCCAATTTGAGGGATAGCCTCTAAAGGGCCACATCTAGATTAGATTTCCTTTATTTCTATCACTCCACACACTTCACACTCATAAGTGGAGTTGCACTC
>SNQJ01S0118342.1:6727-34181 GCA_010110895.2 Picea sitchensis
GTTGCAATATATCCATTCCCGCTAAGTTTAGTGGATCTGCTATCGATACTTCCACCATCTGCTAACATTGGAGTGGTCAGCCAGATTTGGCGGACCCGCCATATTTTTAAAACAAAAATCCGT
Source organism: Picea sitchensis (assembly GCA_010110895.2). Classification (NCBI taxonomy): domain Eukaryota; kingdom Viridiplantae; phylum Streptophyta; class Pinopsida; order Pinales; family Pinaceae; genus Picea; species Picea sitchensis. The sequence goes on from SNQJ01S0118342.1 coordinate 6,851, forward strand.
TCACGGGTCAATATTGGACATTTTTGAGATGCCATGAGTTGCCCGATGATTGGGCCACATGGAGCCCACCAATAGGTACACCTGTATGCTAATGTTTCTATCTTGTCACTCTGTACTGACACGTGGCGCTTCCTGGGTGGTGCCACGTGGCATCGCCTGGGGGTGCCATGTGGCACTTTTCTATTGGTCCACATGAACCCTTGAAAATCCCATTGGAGGGTGACACATGGAAGCCTCTGGTGCTGTCAAGTGGCATGCTGACATCAACAACATATACGATGACATCACCCTGCCATGTCAACTATTGACATCAACAATGCAGATGATGATGTGGCCCCTTGCTGACTGGCCCTGTTTGACTGCAACTTTGACCATGAATATAGTTCAAACCATAACTTTGTTTGATGAGTCATTTTCACTGTTAGAAATCTTGCAACGCGCTCTTCGCGATCATGTCATTTTTAAAGAGTTTTGGAAACTTTTAATTTTTTCCCTTTCTTTGTCTGTTGGAGCAATTCTGAGCATTCTAAGTTTCCTTTGTGAGTTCTGAGTTATTCTTAGCCTTCTCTGGATCCTTTTTGGATCATGCCTTCCCACTGAGATATTTTTGGACGACCAAAATCTTTCATCAATCAAATGGTAAGTGAGGGAAAAGTCCCCTCACTTTGTCCTTTTCGATCCACTTTGTCTTGCTTGGATGTGTGCCTTTTAAGCCTACTCGAAGATAATCAACATCAGCCCTACGTGAAGTCCTCGTCCTCCTATCCAGGATGATATCTTCCTATATCTCATCCAAGTACTCAGGTGCAAACTCATCAACTGATGGTATTGAAACTTCCTCATCTTGATCCATGATCATGGGAGGCTCAAAAAGTTTCAAGTTATCAACGTTAACAATTGAGTAAATCTGCATATAACGTGGAAGATCCAGACGAAAAACATTGGTACCTCTTTTCTCCAAGATAGTGAAGGGTCCATAATGAATGGGCATGAGTTTCTTTCCTTCACCCTTCAATCTCTCCTTGCTCATGTGAATCCATACCTGATCTCCAACCTGAAACTGATGATCAACCCTGTTCTTGTGATGCCAAGTCTTATACTATGCTTAAATTTTCTCCAACTGTTCCCTGACTTCCTGGTGTATCTGTTGAATCCTCTAGATTAACTTGTGGGCTCTGTCCTCTACTCATTCTTCATTTACATCGACATATCTCCCATACATCAAGTCCAAAGGAACCTTCGGCAGGTACCCAAAACATGTCTCAAAAGGTGAACTTTGAGTGGATGAATGTAAAGATCGGTTGTACGCATGTTGTACATAGGGTATCTATTCATTCCATACCTTGGGATGCTTTCTATAGTAGCCTCGAAGAAAAAGTACCATTGTTCAGTTTACCACCTCTATCTGTCTATAGGTTTGTGGATGGAAAGCAGTGCTCCTCTTAAATTTGTTGTCCATCATTCTCCACAAGCTAGTCCAAAAGTCCCCAAGGAATCAAGTATCTCGATTCGAGACGATAGATGTGGGTAATCCAAAGTGAACCCAAACATGTTGAAAGAAGAGATTAGCAGTCTACTCAGCAGTGATATGCTTTTTACAAGGCATCAAGATACACATCTTGTTGAACCTATCCACTACAACGTACAAATAATCATGACCTTCTTTGGTCATTGGTAAACCCCCTACAAAATCCATGGAGATACTTTCCCATGGATCAGATGGAGCAAGAAGTGGTGAGTATAGCCCCAGTTTTCTATTAGTGGGCTTACAAGTAGAACAAATCACACAACCTTTTACATATTTAGTTACAATTGCTTTCATTTGAGGCCAACAACAAAAACTCTGCAAATGAGCCATAGTTTTTCCTACCCAAAAGTTCCCAGACACAAGAGAAGTATGAGCTTCTCGTATTACATGGACTCATTCACTTGTAGGAATACATATCTTCCCGAGATGGTAGAGTAACTTTCCCTATAGACAATAGTTCTCTACATGTGCAACAAGGGTTACCTTTGCATATACTTCTTTAAAATCTTCATCAATGGTATATTGTTCTATATAGCTATCATGAGATAAAGAATCATTCTTCAAAATAATAGAAGCAACAATATGAGGTCTAGAAAGCATATCGACTACCTTGTTACTTGTACCCTTTTTGTACTTCATTACCAAGTGAAACTGTTGTAGAAAACCCATCCACCTGTAGTGCCAATATTGTTGCAATTTGGTCTGTGCTTGAAGATACTGTAAGGGTTGGTGATCTGTATGTATGATTGTTTCCTTCCCTAACAAGTAGTGCTTCCATTTCTTTACACTCTGGAATAATGCATACAACTCTTTATCATATGTAGGAAAGTTAACAACAACTTGGTTAAAAGTTTCAGAGTGGTAACAGATAGGCTTATGATATTGCATTAGTACTGCACCCATGGCATATCCGCTGGCATCTATCTCGATCTCAAAAGGTTGTTGAAGATTTGACAGTGCTAATACTGGTGGAGTACTGATCTTCCCCTTCAAATTGTCGAAAGATTTTTTTTGTTTTCCTTCCCAATGAAAAGTGTTCTTCACATTGGTTAAAGTCTGCATAGGAGATTCTATGAAGGATAAGTTGGGAATGAATCTCCTCCAATATTGGACTGCACCTAAGAAGCTTCAAACTTCGGTTACACTTTTTGGCTCAGGCCAATTTACAATTACATCAATTTTGGAAGGGTCAATTTTTAATTTCCCTCCTCCTACAATATGACCTAAGTATACAAGTGCAGTCTTGCCAAATTCACATTTAGAAAATTTTACATAAAACTTTTCCCTTTGAAAAGTATCCAATACTTGCTTTACGTGCCTCACATGCTCATCCCAAGTCCCACTAAAAACAAGAATGTCGTCTAAATATACAAGAACAAAGTCATCTATGAAAGGACTGAATACATCATTCATCACACGCATGAAAGTTGTCGGAGAATTACAAATCCCAAATGACATAACCAACCACTCAAACAATCACTGTTTGGTTTTAAAGGCAGTTTTCCATGCATCTTGTTCTGCGACTCTGATTTGATGATATCCACTGCTCAAATCCAACTTAGTGAAATAGAAAACATTCTTTAATTGATCAAGTAAATCATCTATGTGAGAAAGAGGGTATCAATTTTTCACCATGATTTTATTTAAGGCATGGTAATTGACACACATTCGCCATGTGCCATCTTTCTTTGGCACCATCACTATCGGAGAACCATAAGGAGATGAACTGGGCTTGATGACCCCTTGATCCAATAAGCCCTGTACCTTCTTCTTGATCTCTGTCATCTCCACAAATGACATCATGTACATGCCCACATTAGGAAGAGGAGAATCATGTTGAAGATGTATCTCATGTTGGATTTATCTCTTAGGAGGTAATCCATCTAGTTCCTAAAAAGTATCATCATACTTAGACAGAATATCAATTAATTCATTTTTATGAGATGGATCACACCCTTGGCAAGCGTCGGATGTCCCAACATCTTTCTCTCTGATGACCATGAGTACATATCTCTTATTAGTGTTTATAAGTCTTTTCATTTGACCTACACTAACAAGTGTTGTATTTATGTCCCTCATGCTGTGATATCTAACAATATATTCCACTCCCCCCTTAGTAAGGTGGTATTTTTTCTCATGAAGAAAGAAGACCGCTTTTCTATCATAAAGATAAGGACTTCCCAACACTACGCCACATATATCAAGTGGTACAACATCCAAATCCACTTCATCAATCAATTTTGAAGCAATAGAAAATCTGATCCTACATTGTTTGGTGACATTAAGTTTTGCTTTGTCACATACCCAACCAAGAGAATAAGGTTTCAGATGTGGTTTCGTTTCAAGACCCATTTTCTAGACAAGTGCTTCAAATATTAATTTTACTTGGGAACCCGGATCAAATAATGTATCTATCTTAGTATGTTTAGATACAACTCTTATGTGAAATAACTCATTCCTCTTTCCTTCATCAACATGAGATTCATCATTGGAACTAGAACTGGAATGAGAAGAATATTTACCTTGTACTCCAACCGCTGTGATCTTTCCTTCATCTCCTGAATCAGAACCAAGATCTTGTTGTACCTTAGCAACGGTCTTTGTCTTCCCCTTTCCACTGAACTATTTTGGTTTCTTTTCCTGATGCAGTTTCCAACAATGTTCTTCATCGTGACCGCTCTTCTTGCAATGAGTGCAATATGGTTTTCCTCCTTCTCTCATCACTGTAGTGGTCTTCTTGCCCTTCCTTTTAAACTTCTTAAAAGCCTTCTTTGGGAAATTGTAAGGTTTCTTTGTGGGATCTTCTTGAACATGTTTCTCCCTATTCTCAAGGTGAGTGGATTGCACAAAAACTTCGTCAAGACTAGTGGGGTTAAACAAGAGAAAAGTATACCGAATATAACTGTGAAGTGTGCCAATATACTTCATTAAAGTTTGATAATAATCCAAAGGAATGTTCAATGCAAGAGGTTTCTTCCTAAATTCTTTTGTGAAACTCTGTACAGTTTGTCCTTTACTTTGGCTTAAAGTTTTCCATTCCATCATTGCTTTATGTAAATATCCTAATGGATAAAATTGCTTCCTTATCGCTGATTTAAATTCTGACCATGAGGAAAGAAGCTTACCACACTTACTTATGTCCTGAAGCTTGCTCTCCCACCATACAAGAGCGATGCCTTCCAATCAAAGAGAAGCCAATTGCACTTTAACTTCCTCTTCATCAATATGCTGGATACATCAATACACTTCAACCTGTCGAATCCAATTATCTAGCTTCCCAGGATTAGTATCTCCATTAAACATAGGTAAAGAAAATTTTACATCAAGATTTAATAATGGTTTCTTAAAAGAGGCTTTATGGCTAGAATGATGAGAATGCTCAGAGGAAGAAGAACTAGAACTCGAAGGTGAAGATAGAGGCTCAGGAGGATCTCCTCTAGGCCCTTGGTTTACAGAAGCATCATCATATGCATGTGCTTCCTTTTTCTTCCCTTTCTTCTTCATCCTCTTCTCGTAATCTCAATACATTCACTCGACCATTTCTGACATGCGATAAAAGACCATGTAAAAGTTTTTCTCCTGTTCATCACGCTTGTCCTCTTCTGCCATTTTCTTCCTTCTGGATACATGACCAACTTCGGGATTGAAGGTATAAGAGTTCCTTCACCCTACTTATGCTTGGCCCTAGTAAGAATTCACACTCAACAATTCAAGTCAAAGACGATTGATCTAATACCAACATGATCCAGGATCTTTTCATCGTGACTTATAAAGAATTGCATTAAATGAGCATAAATTAAAGTGCACCTTTAAAGAAGGAAAAAAATTAAGAATGAAGAGACATAAGCATCAGATTTGAACACAAAAACTTGATAACGAAGTTCATCCCTGGGGCACTACGTCTCTGGGTCCTACTCTCAAATGGGTAGGCTCTTTCATTAACTCAACAAAAGAATTTGGAAAATACATGAATATACCTCATTCTGAAATCAAGATGCCGAAATAATGCTCAGATAAGAAAACATACATCACCACTAGATTCGTGGCATCGAATTACCCAAAAATGACTGTGTCCATGCTCCGATCTGACTCTGGCACTCTCAGGCCCAAAAAGAATTATGTCTCGATTTTCATGCCCTCTGCAACCTACAATTATGATAGTCCTATCTTGAAATCCATGCCTGCAAGTTCATATGGTCCACGCCTCTCTTCCTGACTCTGGGCGGTTTGTACTTTTTAAATAGTAAGTGTGGGCAGATATACCAAGTAACACCTATGGTGCATTGGTTATGGGCAGAGTTGTAAAGGCACTGGGCAATGTGGAGGTTCCAGGATCGAATCCCACCGATCTCCATTTTTAAACGTTGGTTTATATATATATGTTGCAATATATCCATTTCCCACTAAGTTTAGTGGATCCCCTATCGATACTTCCACCAATTGCTAACATTGGCGTGCTCTGCTAGAATTGGCGGACCTACAATATTAAAAAAAAAAAAAAATCGTTCACAGGTCAATATTGGACATTTCTGGTATGACATGTGTTGCCTGATGATTGGGCCACGTGGCGCCCACCGATAGGTACACCTATATGTTGATGTTGTTTCCCTTTCACTCTGTACTGACACATGGTGGTTCTTGGGTGGTGCCACGTGGTGTCGCCTGGGGGTGCCACATGGACCCCTGAAGAGCCCATTGGCAGGTGACACATGGAAGCCTCTGGTGCTGCCATGTGGCATGCTGATGTCAGAAACTTGTATGATGACATCACCCTACCATGTCAGCTGCTGAAGTCATGCTGATGTTAGTAGTATGAATGATGATGTGGCCCCCTGTTGACTAGCCCTGTTTGACCGCAACTTTGACCATGAATATATTTCAAACTGTAACTCCATTTGACGAGCCGTTAGAAATATTACGACGTGTTCTTCGCAACCATGCCGTTGTTACTGAGTTTTGGGAACTTTGAATTTTTTCCCTTTCTCTATCTGCTGGAGCCATTCTGAGCATTCTGAGTTGCCTCTGTGAGTTCTGAGTTATTCTTAGCCTTCTCTTGATCCTTTTTGGATCAGGTATAAAAATCAATGACACCCAATATATAGGTATATCTTCAAGAATATATTTTGTCAATGTTAATATCCCTCCCCTTAATAACCACCTATTGCTCCAGAAAGTGAATATTTTCTCCACCTTGGATATCATCCATTTATAATCAATTTTGGTGTAATCATTTGGGTTTAAATAAAATCCAAGTACTTTGTTCCAGACTACAAATCAACTTCTAGAAAGGGAAAAATTGTTTGAAGTGCACCCCATCATATTCACTGATATCAATAATGCACATAGTAGATTTTCTAATATTTACTATCATGCCACTGGCCCAACAATAAAGTTCTGTGATGTACCTGAAATTTTGTGCATCTCTCCTAGAACCATCACATAAAATTAATATGTTATCAACAAAAATAAGATGGGATATATGAAGAGCTCTACCCATTCCGATCGCTTTGAGAGCCCCCAAATTCTTTGCTTCAAATAAAGCTCTACTCAAACCTTCAACTACAAGGAGAAAGTGCATGAGGGACAATGGGAATCCCTTTCTTAGTACCCTCCATGGTCTAAAAAATCATGTTGTTGATCCATTTATTAAGACTGCAAAGATACAGTCATTACACAACCCATGACCTAATTCACCATATGTAAGTTGAAGCCTACATGTATCAACATTAGTCTTAGGTAAATCCAACTTACTCTGTCATAGAATTTTGATAGGTCCACCTTTATGACCATTGCATGCATCCTTTTTGCTTGGATGAAACAAAAAACCTCTCACACCACCTTAAAAACCTCATGTATTTTTCTCCTAGGGAGAATACAAAACTACTACTGGGAAATCAACTTTGACAGTAAGTCCTTCACCTTTTTAGAAATTAATTTACAAATTAATTTATATATGTAGTTACACAATGATATAGGCTTATGCTCCTCAAAGATGGTAGGATTTTTTACTTTGGAATCAACGTGATAAATGTTGAATGAAAAGAAACTAATATCTTACCAGCATCCCTTGATCCTTCAATGACCCTTAGTAGATTTGACTCTAATAGCTCATCTAAGCCTCAAGAAAAATCAATATGCCAACCATAAGACCATGATTTTATCCTTCCTGAAAGAGTGAAGCACATCTTGAAGATCCTCCTTTGAAACCTCTCTCATTATTCCCCACCATGTCAGAGTGGGATCATGTTATGTCTTACAAGATATATCAATTTTAATATTTTATTTTAAATTATTGTTTATTATGAATAATAATAATAATTCAATATCACAAGTTAGTTATTTTGGATATGATATAATGACTTACAGGATATATCAATTTTAATATTTTATTTAAATTATTTTTTTTTTTTTTTTTTTTTTTTATTATTATTATTATAGTTTAGTTATTTTGGATATGATATAATGAATTAGTTTACATATGTTTTATCCATTTTTACCTTTTAATAAATAAATTTATTTATTTATTTATTTTCACTTTTTTAAAGTTTTATGAATTAAATATGACATTTTAAGATGTTTGATTTTCACTCTCTTTTGAGCTTAAAACTAAATAGAGGCATACTCATTTTTAAATTACATTAGATTAACAAAATGTTGATATAGACCAAATCAAAATAAATATGTTTCTATATATATATATATATATATATATATATATATATATATATATATATATATATATATATATATATATATATATATATATATATATATATCCCTCTTTAGACTTCCCTCATGATCCAGTGGTAAATTGGATAAATTGTGGGTTGATTAAGGAGCCTCACTCTTAGGGGATGAAGAGAGTCCAACCCATGACCTCCCCAACTAATCATCGAGGGAGAGATCTCTCAATGAAAGCTCTCAAGATCAAATGGAGCTAACCCCTCATATATTTTTCTCTATATATATATATATATATATATATAGAGCATATATATATATATATATATATATATGAAAGCCTGAGGGTTAGTTCAGTTTCATTTTGTTTCCTCTTTGGAGGTCATAGTTTCAAATCTAGAGGGGTGTAGGTTATGTATATCTCCGTAGACTTTAGCAATCTCTCACTTTGTTGTGACCTTAGAAAAATAGATTATTATTATATAAAAAAAACAAAAAAAAAAAAAAAAAAAAAAAAAAAAAAAAAAAAAAAATAAATTTTTTTGAAAATATCAGCTAAGGAACGGGTTTCACTTTAACGTGAATAATTTTATTTTTAAATAAACAAATTATAATATTTAGGATTATTGTTGAATTTAAAGTTTCTAAAATAATTTGTTGATAATTTTTAAAGAAGTAAACTTTTACATTTATTAAATAGTAGTTAGTAAGCAGGTAGACTTCCACCCATGCGAAATACCTTCAATAAAATATCACAATCCTTATGTTCAAGGAATTCTTTTTGTTTTGACAACAAAAAACCTCCCACGCCATCCAAACACCCTTATGTATTTGCCTCCAAGCAAGAATATAAAACTACTCCTCGAAATTTGACTTTGACAGTAACTCGTTCAACCTTTTAGAAATTAATTTATATATAGTTACAGAATGATATAGACCTATACTCCTGAAAGATGGTAGGATTGTTTGACTTTGGAATCAACGTGATAAATGTTGAATGAAAAACAACCAGTATCATACTAGTATCCCTTGATCCTTCAATGACCCTTAGTAGATCTGACTCTAATAGTTGAAGTAAGCCTCAAGAATAGGCCAACCATCAAGACTAAGGATTTTATCCTTCTGGAAAGAGTGAAGCACATATTGAAGGTCCTCCTTTGAAACCTTTCTCATTATTCTAGCATTGTATTTCTCAGTGATAAACCTAGGAAAAATGTAGCTTGTATCACTACCTCAACAATGGATGTCCTATTATCTTCATTAAATATTCTCTTGAAATGTTCTACCCCACCATTTTCCAAGTCTTTAAAACTCAAACTTATGTTCCCATTAGGAACTTTCATTTTCCATATGGTGTTATCATTCTTCCTATGGTTGGAAAATTGGTGAAAGTACTTGGTATTATCATCTCCCTTCTCTATCCATAGAGCTCTAACCTTTAGTATCCATGTCACCTCTCTCCATTTAGAGAATGATGGAATTGTGATCTTCACTAGAGAAACCAGCTAGATCTTGGAGATATAGTCCTTCCAACACTTCTTTGATCTCGGTAGGTTCCTTTTCATTTTGAAGTATTTTTCATGTGCCTAATGCTTAATTTTTCCCTTTAACTTCTTGAGATTTGTAAAAAATTGTAATGATCTTGATTCTCTTCTCTTTGCTACAAATGGAACTAAATCTTCCTTCACTAGCTTATTAAATGACTTGTATTCTAGCCATTGCAATTTGAACTTGAAGGGACTTGGGTGGTTTGGGTCCACCACCAACAGTATATAGAATAATAGGAAAATGGTGAGAGTCGGCCCCTAATCCTACCCATTGGTTTATTCTCAAAAAAATATTTAGAAAACCTTCATTCACTAGAAACCCATCAAGTTGTTTTGAAATTTGTTCTGTCCCTATTCTCTTATTTCTCCAAGTAGGATAGGTTTTTATAGGCATAGAATCAAATAAACCCTTTTATTCCATCTTGTTAACAAAGAAGTTTACAAAAATGATCCTCTCAGGTTTCCTTACCCCAAATATCAACATTATCAATGGAAAAATACATGTCTCCTCCCACCATAGTATGACCTTGATCCAACTATTTGAGCCTAAATAACCTTTCCTAGTAGGATACCATTTCTAAATATGGCCCATAAATGTTTAACGTAGTAAACTTCAAATATAGCTCCCGTGAAAATAGTGTCATACCTAATCCTAAGTCAATATCCAAAGAATTAGTACACAATAGAGTTCGATATTGATAACCTAAAATTATCCCCCCTCTCCCCCGACATGTCCCTTGAATTAGAAAAATGAATTCCCACCTAGAAATAATATTTCTTAGTTCAGAATAAATTTTGTCTTCCTCACTCATTGTCTCCTGAAAAAAAAAAATGTTTGGTAATTGGACCATGATAATTCATATTAAGTATTGTATCTTTGACAGATGACCCATCCCTTTGTAGTTTAGGGATAACACAATCATTGGGGCAACTTAACTTGGGGTCTATTTTCTCTAATGTACCCCATAATACACAATTTTTTCTTGTTTGCATTTCTAGATTGGATTTCTCTTGTGCCATCAAAATATTTGACTTTCTATCTCTAATATGCTCCTTTTACCACCTAATGGAAATGAAATTCAAACGCCCCACAATACCTCACAAGAAAAATATTCTACAAGAGATTTTCTATGAATCGATCATCAACAAATGACCCTTCGTGCTCTTTAAATAGAGATCATGGACCAATCAGATGTTAAGACATGGATCAATGTAGTTGCTAAGATCGAGGAGAATAAGAGATATTTGATCACTCTATGTCTAGAACATATTTTGACCATCAGATTACATACCTACAAATGCATACTAAATAAACACACCAAGAAACACAATTTTACCTAGAAACACATTAGACCAAGTTCATCTTAACTAACTCCTAAGTGTCTAAATATCCTAACAAAACTCCTAGAAATTCACATTTTTTATGGTTGGTTATGTTGAGTGCTTCATTGCATTTTATTGGCCTATTGTCTTGTCCATGATTAGTAGACCATTTTCATTCCAATTCATCATTTATTTAACCTCCAAGAGACCCACCCTAAGGGCCCTATCCCAATTTGTTTTCACTACTCTAGCCACTCATGGTTGAGAAATCTTGCCACATGTTTGGGGGGAACCCATCTCTTTGCTTATAATGCATCCATATTCTTTTATTCATTAATAATTGAAAAAAAATAATAAACCAAAAAATGAGGGAAACATTAACACCTGTACCATCTCATCCAATGAAATATCTTTCAAACCCGGTGATAGTCCTTGCCAACCTTGGTCGCATAATTTGCACCGAGTCACCCATGCCTATAATGATTCTAGTTTCCTACAACACCTCATGTATCTCGATATCCATCATTGTTATTCCCAGAGTTTCCTTCATCAACTATCTGTTAATTTCCTCCACTTATCTTTAGTTATAGTTTGATATACACTTAGCATGCCTTATTGTCCCCCTGACAACAAATCATATTATGTCTAGTTGGTTTTTTATTACTTCCATCACCAACCATCATCTATTCTCTTCCCAAGTAAATTATTGAGTCTCATCCTTAGTTATTGTCTTGTCCATCATTATAAAATCCTCCCGCATTACATTTTGGTATTTGGTTCATCCTTTGTTGATCTCAAGGGGCCTCCCATCCCTTACTTTCAATTCTTCACTCTTGTTGACACCAACTCATGTTTTCTAGGAGTGTAGTTGTATCTTAGTTCCCATTCCCATTACTTATGGTGAAATCTAGATAGGACAAAGAGGGTCACCATAGTTCTCTTCTTCAGCTCCCCCCCCCCAATGTTCAATGCCATATCACTATAACATTAGGGTGGGTCATACATTGTGACAACTGTAGCTTCTATTTCCAATAGAAGACCCCTAGGATTTCATGTCTATCAATAACTTCAACTGAGAGAAATTTTCACATTTATCTCCATAGGTTCGAGGGCCCCCTCTCATATGAGTATTCCTTTGTTTTTATTGACACCCTCAAGGGTGAAACATATTTCTACATCACGAATTCAATAGTAACAATATTATTTACTATTTTCACCATATTGAGGGATCATAATGTTCATTCATGAGCCCAAATCACATATGTCTTCTATTGTAATGTATTTGGGTAATTTCACAAGCATGGGAAAACTTTCCTTATTTGTATAAGAGATCATTTGCATAAGTATGTTTGGTTATTTTTAGGTGGGCTTCATCACTTATTTATGGTAAGTCCTCTCTCTCTCTCTCAACAATATTACAAGTTACAAGAATATGGGATAGAAAATGATGATGTATTTTAGTTATACAGTAGCTCCTACATGTTAGGGAACAACTATTATCACCTTAATTGTGCTCACAAGATATATTTAGGCGATTGTCTAAAGACATCATTAGTTGGAAATAGTACAACATAATAAAGCCAAACTATGGCTACTTTACATCATCTCAAAAGATAAAGGAAAAATATTAATAAATGGGTTTTCATACACTTGTGTGGCCTTCCTATCTGGCACTCATGCGACTTGCATGATGTTTCTTTCGAAAGTAGTGCAAGTCTACTTACACACGAGTGTGATTTTTCTGTCTTAGTTAAGGATGAAGGCCTAGATTAGGTACCTCTAGGTTGATGTATGAGATAAGTTCAATCTCTCATCCCATTTATAAATAGTACTTTGACCTCCCAAAGTCCATTTCAAGTATTGGTATCTCCATTTTGAATGGAGATCTTTCAAATTGGAGCCAGGTCTTTAAGGACTTTAAAATTTCACTATAAATGAAAGCCATGGGGTAGCATATGAAGAAGAGAAGAGTTGGAAGGTTATGTTTTAGGAATGAGTCATTAGAAATCAACTATCTTTCTCTCTCATATCAATTAGATTGTTCATCACCCTCATGCTTGTTTGAGTTCTTTCCTCTAAGAACAAAGACTTCTTCATTCACCATTGTTAGAGAGGGATTTCAAGAAGCAAAAGGATCCATACCAAGGAGAGTGTTGTATATCATTTTCATCCAACCATTCTACCTGTTAGGGACCTAACCCCTCACGTAGGTAGAATAATATATTTCGATGTAATAAAGGTCAATATTAATAAGTCCTAGCAATAAGGAAGAATAATTCCAATGTAAGAAGACCTAATAGAAGCTTCCACTTCTAGAAGGATCTTCATTTAGATGGCTCTTTTGATAGACATATTTAGTATAAATAGGAGTCGAGGGTATGCGAACTTTTTTCTTGGATATTATTGTAATAGAGCTCTGCTTTGCTGGAGGTTTCCCCCTCAAAGAGGCAAGTGAACATTGCTCTCAGTAATCAAAGTGCTCTTTCTGGTGCTATTCTTGTATCATTTTGGTATTATTTTGGTGTTGTTCTAGTTATATTGTTGTTCATCTGCCATTTCTAGCTATTTATTTTTGTTCTGCATACTTTTTATATCTGGAATATTACAAGTGGTATCAGTTCACCTTCCTCGGTAGAAAATTGTGGGTTAATTTTTTTTTTCCAGGGTAGAGACGTATTCCGACGTCTTTATGCTACAAAGATCTATTGTTATGTGCATAAACCCGCGGTCGAGGATTCATACGCACAGGAAATACAAGTGGTACTTAAGAACACATTTGTTGGCCACCCTTGTAACCCCTGTTGGTACCCCTTCGAGTGGTAGCGCATCATACATCACCTGTATACAGATCGACCTAGATTTCCAGAAGCTCTCCATAGATAAACCGATCGGCTGCCTGACTGCTATAGTGCCATCGAGAACAACACTTGAGAAGATACTCTCTAGTACCTGGATAGTTGGGTAGTAGGGATAAGGGCACAATTTATCCTCCTTAGTTGGTGCCCTGAGATATTGGTCTGAGTACTACTGTTGGACCTCACACGTATATCAGAGATCTATAGCATAGGGAAAACCCTTGTCTATAGAACCCTTGAATACCTAACCTTTGGGGACGAAAACAAAAACCTTTGGTAGAGTCTGAATCTTGTTGGCACCATTATTTGAGACCTATTCCATTGGATTTCTCTCTTTTCCCTTACCGCATTCATACCTATCATTTTTCAGAAAAAACAAAATTTTGTGTGACCCCACGCACCCCTTTTTAGCTCCCTCATCATCATGGCCCATACCTGTGGCCAAGACATGGAATCTTGCTTCAATACCTTGCACTCTAATTTCATAGAGACCCAACAAGAAGTGAGACAAATCAGTGCCAATATTGCCACCATCAATAAAAACATGCATTCCTCTATCGTTGCCTCAATCGAGGAACTCAAACAAGACATTACTACCCATCTTGAATCTATGAATATGATGATATGCACCAAGCTGCATATCCTTGTAGATCCTCCCTTATTTGACCCACCTTTGCATACCGAAGGTGAAACTTCCTCTCATTCCCACAATTTCCATCCCCATCACTTTCAGCCTGACCTATGCCTTCCGTGTGTGGATGTGACCAAATTCAATGGCTCAGATCCCACTGCCTCGGTAACTCAAATGGAACATTATTTCTCTTTGTATGACATTATAGATGAGTTGGAAAAACTTCGGTATGGTATTATCCATCTAGATCAAGAACGTTGGCAATGATGGCAATGGAGAAAAAATGCCCACCAAGGGTATGTTGCTTGGACACACTTTGTGGCAAAGCTTTATGAACGCTTTGACACTGAAACCAACCATTTAGGCCATTTGACAAAGTTGAAACAATCTGGCACAGTGGAAGACTTTAAAGCTTCTTTTGAGCGACTGACTTTTCGTACAGAAGGCATGTCTGATGCTTTTTTCCAAGAATGTTTTATCAGTGGCCTCAAGGATGATATTCATGCCCATGTCCTCATGGCTTGGCCTCAGAGTTGGGTGGAGGATACTAAAAGAGATAAGGAAGCACAACATGTTGTCTCTTCTCAAAATCGAAAACCCTCCTTTATTCCTCGCACTAAACCAGTAAATCCCACTCCTCCTTCTACTCCACTTAAGATCCAAAAATTGACCAAGGCTAAAATGGCTGAACACCAACTCAAAGGCCTTTGTTATAATTGTGATTACAAATATGTTATGGGACACAAGTGTAAGGAACAAAATATTTTTATGGCCATCTCGAAGGATGTTTTAGAAGAGATTGTTAAGGCTCCCCTTATGTCCTTGTCACCTAAACCCACTGACATAATCCCTCCCTCAGACCCTCCCGAAGTAGAACCGGTCATTTCCCTAAATTCTCTCACTGGATTTTCTACTCCCCAAACCCTCAAGTTAATGGTTACATCAATCATAAGAAGGTCATCATTCTTGTTGATAGTGGAAGCACCCATAATTTTATTTATCGTCGCATTGCCCAAGAAACTAATTGTTGTATCCGTGCAGTTAATAATTTCCAAATCATGATTGCCAATGGTAGGTTCATGAAATGTGGAGGGCGTTGTGAAAATGTGTGTCTCCAAATTGGTGAATACCACCTGAAATATCATATGTTTTGCTATCGACATGGGTGGTTGTGACATTGTTTTGGGTGAAGAATGGCTAAGGACTTTGGGTTCCATTCTCATGGATTTTAAGGAATTAACCATGAAATTCGACCAAGAGGGCCAACAATATAAGTTCCAAGGCATCATCGTCGGTTTCCCAGAGATCAATAGTTCCCATCACATGGAAAAGATGCTAAAAAAAGGTCATTCTGACATTATTTCCCAACTCCATGCTATACAAGAAACTGAGACACCCTCTGTGGCGCAGGGCCTCCAATCCATCCTCTCTAAACATAAAGTGGTTTTTTCCACTCCCCAGGGAATCCCTCCTTTTCATGGTGTTGATGATCATTCCATTCCCCTTGTCCCAGGAATCCTTCCTCCCAATATATGTCCATATCATCACCCCTTTTCCCAAAAAAATGAAATTGAGAAAATGGTTCAAGAACTGCTCAACGCAGGTGTTATCCGCTCTAGTATGAGCCCCTACACTTCTCCCATGGTCATGGTCCTTAAGAACGAAGGTTCTTGGCACATGTTTCCTAACTTCCGCGCTCTCAACAAACTCACCATTAAAGACAAATTTCCCATTCCTGTCATTGATGATCTCTTGGATGAATTGAGTGGAGCCCGGTTTTTTACTAAACTTGATCTTCATTCTGGCTACCACTAGATCCGTATGAAAGAGGCAAACGTTCCTAAGACTGCCTTTATAACTCATGAGGGCCACTATGATTTTTTGGTCATGCCCTTTGGCTTGTGTAATGATCCCTCCACTTTCCAAAGCCTCATGAATCATGTCTTCCATCCTTTTCTCCATCATTTTGTCTTAGTTTTCTTTGATGATATCCTCATCTATAGAAAAACCTGGACAGACCATCTTGATCATGTGTATCTAGTTCTCCATCTACTCTCTCAACAACAACTTTTCCTGATACGATCTAAATGTTCTTTTGGCGCCTCAAAAGTCAAGTACTTGGGTCATCTTATTGGCAAGGCTGACGTCACGTTGGATCCTAAAAATATTGAAGCTATGAAATATTGGCCTCACCCAAAGACTCTCAAAATCTTTCGTGGATTTCTGGACTTAACATGTTATTATCGGAAGTTTGTTAAGAATTATGGAAAGATTGTGGCACCTCTTACTGCACTCCTTAAAAAGAATTCTTTCACTTGGACTCCAACAGCTGCTCAGGCTTTTCAAACCTTGAAGATGGCCATGTGCACCACTCCTGTCCCGGGCCTTCCTAATTTCATAAAGACCTTTGTCCTGGAATGTGATGCTTCAGGGAAAGGAATTGGTGATGTCCTTATGCAAGAGGGTCGACCTTTGGCCTTTACCAACAAATAATTGTCTGAGAGAAATTTGGGAAAATCAATCTATGAAAAGGAAATGTTGGTTATTTTTCATGTCGTTGATCTTTGGCACCCTTATCTATTGGGGCAATGCTTCCAAATTAAGACAGATCATCAAAGCCTCAAGTATTTTTTGGAACAACACATTTCCTCCCTAAAGCAACAAAAATGGGTGACTAAGCTCTTTGGATATGATTATGATATCATTTACAAGAAAGGAAAAGACAATGTGGTTGTTGATGCACTTTCTAGAAAATATGAAGATGAAGGGTCCCTTTTTCTCTCTCCTTCCTTGTACTAGATTGGATGCAAGATGTTCTCCAGGAATGGCTACATGATCCCAAAAGTTCACATCTGATACAACAATTGTAGTCCAATTCTACAGTTTTCCAGGGTACTCTTGGCTCCATGATGAGCTTCGATAGAAAGGTCATTTGTATTTAAGTAAACAATCAAAACTTAAATCCACGGTACTTTCTGAGCTTCATGCTACACCCACATTTGGGCATTCCGGGTTTACCAAAACCTATGACAGGGTCAAACTTTCTTTTTATGGGATGGTATGAAACAAGATGTTCGTAATTTTGTGGCTGAATGTGATGTGTGTCAACGCAACAAGGGAGAAACAATCAAATATCCCAACACACTACAACTGCTTCCGATTCCACCTTCTATTTGGTGGGATATCTCTATGGATTTTATTGTAGGCTTACCTAAATCAGGCAATAAATCAGTCGTCATGGTGGTAGTTGATCGTCTTTCCAAGCATGCTCATTTATGTGCTCTTCAACACCCATTTACAATATCCACTGTGGCTCAACTTTTCATGGATCAGGTCTTCAAGCTTCATGACATGCCACATTCTATTGTTTCCGATCGCAACCCAACTTTCACCTGCAATTTTTGGCAAGAACTGTTCAAGCTACAAGGCACCCAATTGCATCTCACCACAACTTATCATCCCCAGACTGATGGTCAAACTGAAGTTGTCAACAAATGTTTGGAAACATATTTGAGGTGTTTTGCCTCAGAAAGGAAAAATCAATGGGCTCAATGGTTACCACTAGGTGAATGGTGGTACAACAATTCGTACCATACAACTACCTGCATGACTCCTTTTGAAGCAGTATATGGAAAAAATCCACCTTCATTTCTCTCATATTTTCTAGGTGTCTCGAAGGTCCAGGCAGTTGACCAAATGATTATAGTTTGAGAGGCTATTCTCCATACCCTCAAAGATAATTTGGTCATGGCCCATAATTGCATGAAGAAATACGCAGATCAAGGTTTCTCTGAACATCAATTTGAATAAGGGGATGAGGTGTTTCTTCGAATGCAACCTTACAAGCAAAATTCCCTCAAGGCTGACCATTGTTAAAAACTGGCGCCCAAATTTTATGGTACATATATCGTTCTCAAGCATGTGGGACAGGTGGCCTATCTGTTAGATTTTACCAGTCATTCTTAGCTCCATCCTATTTTTCATGTCTCCTTCTTAAAGAAGGTGATTGGAACCAAGTGCCAAACTCAAACCAACCTTCCCAAGTTGGATGAAGAAGGATCCGTTTGGCTACAACCACAAGCAGTTTTGGACCAGTGTGAGCATCGTCTATGTCAATGAACCATCAAGGAATTCTTATTCCAGTGGAAAGATACAACTCCAATAGATGCCACTTGGGAACCAACTACCATTCTGCAATAATTTCCACATCTCAAGCCTTGAGGACAAGGCTGTTTTTAAGGGGGAGGACATGTTAGGGACCTAACCCCTCACATAGGTAGAATTGTTGATACTGAGAGGGGGGTGAATCAACATCAAGTACAATTTAAAAAAAAAATCAAGTTATACTTCAACTAGATTATATATTTAATTATATCCAATGAGGAATGAACGATAGTAGAAGAGTTACACCAATACACCACAATACACCATGCACAATATGTGAGAAATAACCAATAGTTATTATTCAAGGGAAGTAATGTCTTCCGAAGGTAGCTACAGCTTCCAAATATAAAGGGAGGGATAAAATTCCAAAATGAAGATACAATTCTCCAATATCAAGAGATGGTTGACCTCTCCATCCTTGCCCCTTCCTTCCACCCAAGAATATATGAGAGATAAAAAAACTTTACATTAAATTATCACCATCAACCAACCATGACATAGAACCTGATAATGCTTTCTGAGACTTCTTCAACTTTTGCAATTCTTCAATTCTCGGAATACTCTGATCCTATAGATAATATTACTCAATGTATTCTCTAAAACTACTCCAAGTTTCACTCCTTGAATCCTCCCCAAAAAGAAATTATAGAGAGAATGGTAGACCGTATTCAATTCTGGTTTATTCAGGAGAGCGAACTTGTATGGAATGCATCGTGCTCAATATTTAACATCAGATTCTGAAATTTTCACACAAGAAACTAAATTATGTACTCTTTCCAATGAAATTGGTCTCCCTTAATTTGGATTCTCTATGAATAAGTTATGACTGTTTTATCCAGAACATCCGTTTATGACTAGCTTCAGGGCTAGTAAAGAACCCTATCTTCCACAGAGTGTATCTCCAAAATTATAGTGAATAAAGAGCTGAAATTTTTACCACAGGTACCTAGACATGTCTTATCAATACCATACCAATTGCACCATCTAAATCGTTCTAGAAAAAAGTTATAGCGGAAATGGTAAGATGACCTGTAAATAACATACCTTAGAATACACCACCAAAAAACTTCATCCTCCCTTGAAATCTGGCCTTTTTTACTTCATATTTCCTTTGAAATTTGACTTGTGTGTGTAAAATGAATGTATAATGATATGTATTTATACCCTTCATGTCACTTCCTTTTAACATTAGGGCCGACTTGACACTTTCTTATTTTGTAATTCTTTTCTTTAATTATCTTCAGGGTTGACCTGTACTTCCTTATTCAATTCACTTTGTCATCTTCAAAAATCCATTTCTCCTCAACCATGAGGATCCACGTGGCGTGCCACCTACCACTAAAAACAACATGATGTATACTATCCATCCATGGGTGTTGTGTCTGCATGTGCACTGTCCTTCATGTACAAATAACTTCATCAATCTTGTTGTCCAAAACCAATGACTAGGGTTGACATTAATGACAACAACCAATCTTCCAACAAGAATAATATATTCCGATGTAATAAAGGTTAATATTAATAAGGCCTAGAAATAAGGAAGAATAAGTCCAATGTAAGAAGACCTAATAGAATCTTTTTCCTCTAGAAGGATCTTCCTCTAGATGGTTCTTTTGATAGACATATTTAGTATAAATAGGAGTCAAGGGTATGAGAAATTTTGTCTTGGATATTATTGTAATAGAGATATGCTTTGTTGGAGGTTGCCCCCTCGAAGAGGCAAGTGAAAATTGCTATCAGTAATTAAAGTTCTATTTCTGGTGTTATTCTGGTATCATTTTGGTATTATTGTGGTGTTGTTATGGTTATATTGTTGTTGATCTTCCATTTCTAGCTATTTATTTCTATTTTTCATACTTTTTATATCAAGAATATTACACTACCCAAGTATTGTTCCTCACATTCATGAATTTCCATTAGACTAATATATGAGTATTGCTGTTTCCCTCGATCTTTTTATTTGAATGGTATACTTGTAGTTTAATTTGTAGTTTAAATTTTACACTTCTTTGCTTTATCTTTCTATGGTAATATTCTTGTGTTTTCCCCACAACTAACCATTTTCTCTTGTTTATATCACAACCTAGATTAACAAATGAAAATTTTCTCACCCATGCAACAAAATACCCAACACACCCATAACATCTCTAATGTTAAAACCAGATCTTTGATATCACTATGTCATGTTACCAACCGCCTCTATACTCCTTTTGAGGGGATGGGGTACTCCAGAATAATCAAACTTGGTATGCTATCATTTTTTAGNAACCAATGACTAGGGTTGACATTAATGACAACAACCAATCTTCCAACAAGAATAATATATTCCGATGTAATAAAGGTTAATATTAATAAGGCCTAGAAATAAGGAAGAATAAGTCCAATGTAAGAAGACCTAATAGAATCTTTTTCCTCTAGAAGGATCTTCCTCTAGATGGTTCTTTTGATAGACATATTTAGTATAAATAGGAGTCAAGGGTATGAGAAATTTTGTCTTGGATATTATTGTAATAGAGATATGCTTTGTTGGAGGTTGCCCCCTCGAAGAGGCAAGTGAAAATTGCTATCAGTAATTAAAGTTCTATTTCTGGTGTTATTCTGGTATCATTTTGGTATTATTGTGGTGTTGTTATGGTTATATTGTTGTTGATCTTCCATTTCTAGCTATTTATTTCTATTTTTCATACTTTTTATATCAAGAATATTACACTACCCAAGTATTGTTCCTCACATTCATGAATTTCCATTAGACTAATATATGAGTATTGCTGTTTCCCTCGATCTTTTTATTTGAATGGTATACTTGTAGTTTAATTTGTAGTTTAAATTTTACACTTCTTTGCTTTATCTTTCTATGGTAATATTCTTGTGTTTTCCCCACAACTAACCATTTTCTCTTGTTTATATCACAACCTAGATTAACAAATGAAAATTTTCTCACCCATGCAACAAAATACCCAACACACCCATAACATCTCTAATGTTAAAACCAGATCTTTGATATCACTATGTCATGTTACCAACCGCCTCTATACTCCTTTTGAGGGGATGGGGTACTCCAGAATAATCAAACTTGGTATGCTATCATTTTTTAGAATCCCCAAGATGTGTTCCTTGGCCATCCAATGCTACCCATAAGGATTTTGTTCCTCATACACATTCTATGAGGCTAAATTTAACCTCTAACAACAATACATGACATAATTCATATGCAAATATAAAAAAAGAATGGAAATGATAATGGATGTTATGAATGCTTTCACTACCCATTAAACTGAATGCATTAGCAAAATAGAAAAACATTCCACAAAGAAGCTAGCCATGAAGACTTATCTGTAATTAAAGCTATGTCCACCAAATCACTTGCTAAGGGGTGATTTTTGACCCAACTATAGGAATCAACTATGGATTCCACCCAAATCCAAACCATGATAATTCCAAGAAAACAAAACCTCCTTTGGGGCTCTAAAATCACCAAACCCAACCCATTACTTTCATGACAAGGCAATCTTCTCACTACAAATATCTTTAGGCCCCCTTCTAGCACTAATACCATCCATGTCACTCTCTTTCACTGCCCCATACAACACAAGGGATGCACACTCCTCTACTAAAAAATCCCTCATATTGCTCTTCACTTCTAGTGCTCTTCAATGTGTGCAAAAATATACCAATCTATTGTCTACATTCTTGTAATAGCCCAAGATAGAAAACACTTGGCCTCTAACAATTAATGAGAAACAATAAAAAGGTTGCAGGTATGAAGGTATTTTCCTTATCTATTTTGAACATTTCATGCATGACATTCCTCTCTAACCATCATATTTTATTCCACATTTTTACTAGGAAGTTTCCCCAACTTCTATGGGCCCTTACCAACCACAAAACACATAGTAAACCCCTACTATTATAGTCATAATAACCATTAAAATGAAGAAACATCCCCATGACATGGAATCTTATCTCTAAGCTCCATGCCCATGAATGGACATCTCCTCCAATAATGATAGAATCTAGATGGAAAAGACAATGAAATATTTTTTTTACTTGAGATCCCTCTCTTTTCCCAAGGATATGTCAAATATGACACTTGTACTTAGTTCACTTGTACAAATCAAATATTTATAAGACAAATGAAAAGAAAGAGTGGGCAAGAAAGGGTAGTATCCCAAAGGAAAATGATAAAGTCAAATCAACCAACATCCCCCTTTCCTCTTCTCCTCTTGTGGTATCATAGTCCCCTTGTTGCTCCCTCAAGAAACCAATTTGGTGGATTTTGTATTATTATGCACTTTCCCTTTTCTTACTTTCTTTACATATACATAAGTAGTATACCTACCACATTGTAAGCCTAGACCACTTGGCACCACTTGGACTCTCATGCATTCACTAGTCAAGCCTTGGCCTTGAACTCCACAATAGGAATGTTTACAGTGCAACACGGGGTCATTACAACTTAGCCCACATGGCTTGAATCCTTTTTTTTCCGGCTAAAATTTATGAGCATGAGTGAGACAAAATATTTCATGTATTTAATCTTAGAAGATATGCATTGAAAAAATTATGAAATGTGTAAGATGCAAGGAGATGTTATATGGTTTTTAACATAATTAAATGTATTATTTTTTATTATTTTAGTAAGACTATTTTATTAATAATATAAGTATGAATTATAATTCATTCAATTTATAATCCACTTTTAATAAAATAGAATTTAAAGGAGAGAAAAGTTTCCTCGATCATTTACTACAACTAATTTTGGTATCTTACAATTTCTTTTGATGCTATGGGTTGTCTTACATTCGATCATATTTTAGATTTATTTCTCAATCTTCCTTGAATAGTTCCAATAAAAACCCTCTTGACATTACTTCATTTAAATTTTCTTCCAATCCTTATCCAACTCTAAAATTTCTCTACATTTGTTGATAAATTATCAATCAAGTTTTACTTTGCCTCATACCCTGCCTCACAAGAAAATTCCATGAAATGAAATATTTCATTCCCTTGATAACGACCCCCAACTGGATGAAAGTTTATCATTGTTGGCATAGGGCAGACCTAGGGTTCATCTCCAAGAGCGCACCAATAATCCCTAACTATTGGCCCTTTCAGCAACACCTGCGAAGCAGATGCAGTCTCACCTGAAGCAGCTATGGGGGGGTTGCAGGACAAAGATGTCTACAACCAAAGGGAATATCAAGTGGATATAATCCAAGAACAGTACATCATGCATATATCACTTATCATCTTAGATCTACTCCACACAACTATCGATCATATCTAGCACAGTAATGCACTAGCAGTATATCAATGACAAAGAACAGAGCACCAATCACACATATGACACAAGATATACGTGGTTCACCCTCTCTCTAGGGATACATCCACATAACTATGCTTATAATATATTAGGATGAAGCATACAGTTCTTGTCTGTGCTCTCAACTATCATATCTTCTTTCTTCTCCTCTCCGTCTCTCCCCTTTCTGTACACCTAACTGCAGGACTTGATCTCCGCACCCAAATGAAGATCATACAATACCAGAAGGATATCACACTTAGCACTTCTCTCTCACACAACAATAATCACTCATGCCAATAATAAAACTAGAACGATAGTAACAACAGCCCAACCCAGGTCCTCTTGACCTTTACTTATACATTACAATAGCTCATCGACAACCTTAGGGCAAAACCTAGGTGTCCAAACCCTAGATACCAAAACCCTAGGTGTCTAAAAATTTAGGTCAACTTGACCCACATTTTCAGGGCTTCACCAGCCTGTCTTTCCTTCCTTCTTGCGCGGTGATCCAAAGCATCCAACGGTGGATTTTTCTGCTTGCTGAGTTGTCCACAATCCTTCTTCCTTGTTGATCTGTCATCCTCGATCTCCTCATCCAACGAATTTATTTCTCTTACTTCGCTCTGTCTTTTCTGCTTTTTTTCTCACTTCGATCCAGTAATAGTCATTGTGTCTTCCGCGTAGTTCACATTTTGCCTTTTCTTCCTTGATCTTCGCTTGCTTCCATAACCAAGGGCCAACAAGCCCCCAACACTCACCTGTAACTCATATCGAGGCACTTCATATATGATGCTTCTATTTTTCTTCAATCATCGGACTGCGTAGGGTAGCCTTTGTTTTCATCTCTATGCCTCCCTTCCTTGTGCAGACCATCTTTTCTGTGTTTGGTACTCAGTTTCAACTACACCTGGTACCCAGACCCTTTTCCTCATGCTTTTACTGAGAGCTACAAGGCAGCTGGTTGTCATAATACAATTTCAACCGGCTCCCATTCACCAGACCTTCCTTCCATTCTCCATTCAAAGTATTCAACTACATATCTCCTCCTTCAGTAACATATGCGACCTCATAGGGCCCGAGCCATTGCGTTCTGAAATTCCTAGGATGCTTCATGAACTTACTGTCATATGCCAGTACTAGATCACCTTGCTTAAATGCCTTCTTCTTGATGTGTCTATCATGGTAGGCCTTCTCTCTTTCCTTCTGAACTTGTTGATGAAATCCTGCAATAAATCTGTCTTCTTCTAGTTTGACCAACTGTGCAAGCCTCTCTCGAACAGGGATGATTTTAAGGATGGAAATTTATTTTAAAATGTAGAAACCTTGGCGAATGTTGCTAATCCTTTATATTTCAACTATAAATGTTTGGCAATATTTTTGTAAAAATATTCAAATTTCTAAGGATTTTATATAGTTTTTTATAAAATTTTGGCGATTTTTAAGGTAAAATAATTTTATCCTATAGAATTTAGGCGAATCATTTTCAAAATAGTGAATATCATTTTTGGAAAAACCATGGAAAATTAGCCCATGAACGAAATTTAACCCCTAAAATCATCCCTGCTCTCGAACAGCGTCAGTGTCATCCATATCTGTAAAGGCAACAATTCTTAAGCTTGGTAACAAATATTCCATTGGGACAACAACTTCGAGGCCATACACCAACTTGAAAGGGGTCTGCATTGTTAGCTTATTGCAAGTGGTTCTGTAGGCCCATAGTAATACTGGTACTCTTAAATCCCAGTCATCCCTGTTCACACTGCAAATTTTCATCAGCACTGTCTTGTAATGATCCCAAGCCATTATGCAAGGATCATCACTGTTTTGGTGTCTTTTTAAAACTTTTTTTGGTTGAGGTATTTCGTCAAACACTTTGTTGATCTACCTTTTATGCCGATCTAGAATGCTCAATAGATGGCCAAGAAGATAGACAATAGATAAGATCTACTACAAAATTCTCCCGCTAATACAAAAGATGCCTCCATAGGATGAATATGAAATGAAGATCAATACAAGCAAATCTGAATGCCAAACTCTCCAGCTGAAGAATGCCACGGTCTAATAGAAGGCTGAAACCCTCAATAACTCGGCCCTGCTGCCAAAAGTGTCCAATCACCCTAATAAATATGCCAAATGATAGATTGGGTGATGGTAAGAACAACCCAGGTGACCGAATCTCCAAGATCCCTCTCAATCTCTATAGATCTGAAATCCCCTAGTGAATGGTGTGCCCCACTGGATGACTGAAACCCTAGATAATTTGGCCCTGCTGAAGGAGGCCTCCAAAAACTCTGAAACTCTCTAGAAATATAGTTCGGGACATTGCAAGTCACTAGGTAAAGTCTCAGGGTCAGATATGAAGTGTAATCCCTCCAAATGGACTAGATATGGATCTCAAAAAAGCCCTCCTTCTCTTCAATTCGCCCCACTGCTCAAGAAATAATCTGAGCCATAAAATTGTCTTAGAAAGTACTAGATCTGATGTCCAAGGCCCTGCAATGAAAACCCAAGTGATAGAAACCTCAACGTCCCTGCCAATCTCCTACAACGAATCTCTCTCCAAAGATGGTGTGCCCCTCTTGCTGGAATACCTCAACTGGTGCGCCCTCTCTCTATCTGCACATGAAACTGATGTAGAATCCTCCTGCAACTGAGTACATCTGGAACTAGAATGGTGTGGGAGAGTATTGCATCTCTGAGACCAAGCTTGGGACAATATGGGTGGAATCTTTCACCACCGAATCGTCCTCTAAGGTTTGTTATGTCAAAACCCTCAAAACCCCCAATATTGGGCTCATTAGCTAGAAGCCAGAAATCAAAATAAGATCATACATGAATGATGAGAAGAGGCCCTTGCCTTTCCTTTATACTTTTGGCTCACATTTTCCCTCCAAAGTGACTCTCATTTTATTAATATTTAATTAATTAATTAAATCACTTTAATTAATTAATTAAAAATTTTAACTCTAAAAAGCTCCTTATCTCTCCTTGTGGCTTCCCTAGCCACTAAAAGTCACTTCTAGCCATCCCATCCTATAGTGTTGCTCCTCCTGAGTCCAATGAGCTATTACACTGAGAGGTTCCTCCAAGTAATGTGCCCAAAATGACCTCTTCAGTGAATTCCATTGACTTATAGCTCAAAATAGTCAAAATCATGGAAATCGTCGGAATGCAACGAAACCAAGGCCAACCTGTGCGGAATGGATCATAATGATGGAATATGATCATCGATACAATATGGACCCCACAATGCCTCTAAAATACCCCTGTACTCGCTATAACATCCATCTGGCCACT